>PVIY010007746.1:0-80492 GCA_004026745.1 Myrmecophaga tridactyla | reverse complement strand
CATAGTTGCATATTCATCATCATGATCATTTCCCAGAACATTAGCATCAATTCAGAAAAAGAAATAAAAAGACAACAGAAAAATATAACAAACAGAAAAAAAAATTTTACATGCCATAGCCCTTACTGATCCCTTTCATTAATCACTAGCATTTAAACTAAATTTATTTTAACATTTGTTCCCCCTATTATTTATTTTTATTCCATATGTTCCTCTCATCTGTTGACAAGGTAGATAAAAGGAGCATCAGACACAAGGTTTTCACAATCACACAGTCACATTATGAAAGCTGTATCATTATTCAGTCATCATCAAGAAACATGGCTACTGGAACACAGCTCTACATTTTCAGGCAGTTCCCTCCAGCCTCTCCATTACATCTTGGATAACAAGGTGATATCTACTTAATGCATAAGAATAAGCCTAATTTTAAGTAGGCTTGACCTATCCTTTGTGGGGTTAAGTTTCATATGAACAAACCCCAAGACTGGAGGCTCAGCCTATAGCTTTTCCACACAGTTTGTGAGAATATCAAGAATTCAACTTGGGGAAGCTGAATTTTCCCCCTTTCTCACCATTCCCCGAAGGGGACTTTACAAATAGTTTTTTATATATTGAGGTAATTTTAATTTAAAGTAAAATCTTATTTTAAAAACAATATGAGTTTTAAAAGTAACATGAATGACACCAATTTCTTGATGACTTTAGATTTTCATGGATTAAATGCTCCTAAATTGAGGCATTTCTTTAAAGTCAGCAAGACCATGAATAAAATTTGCCATGGAAAGCAGAGTTTCAACATTAGAACAGTGCTAGCCCATATATTCTTTTTTTTTTCCTGTGGCCCACTGGCCAATTGATTTTTTTTTATAATTTATTTTATTTTATTTTATTTTTTTTAAATACCAAAAAACACCAAACAAATGCAAATATTCCTATTTTCATCATTCCATTCTACATATATAATCAGTAATTCACAATATCATCCATGTTTATATTCATCATCATGATCATTTCTTGGAACATTTGCATCTATTCAGAAAAAGAAATAAAACAAAAACAGAAAAAAAAATTATGCATACCATGCCCCTTACCCCTCCCTTTCATTGATCACTAACATTTCAAACTAAATTTATTTTAACATTTGTTCACCTTATTATCTATTTTTATTCCATATGTTCTACTCATCTGTTGACAAAGTAGATAAAAGGAGCATCAGACGCAAGGTTTTCACAATCACACAGTCACATTGTGAGAGCTGTATCATTATACAATCATCTTCAAGAAACATGGCTACCGGAAAACAGCTCTACATTTTCAGGCAGTTCCCTCCAGCCTCTCCATTACATCTTGGATAACAAGGTGGTATCTACTTAATGCATAAGAATAACCTCCAGCATAACCTCTGGACTCTGTTTGGAATCTCTCAGCCACTGACACTTTGCCTCATTTCACTCTTACCCCTTTTGGTGGAGAAGGTTTTCTCAATCCCTTGATGCTGAATCTCAGCTCATTCTAGGATTTCTGTCCCACGCTGCCAGGGAGGTCTACACCCCTGGGAGTCATGTCCCACGTAGACGGGGGAGGGTGGTGAGTTTGCTGGTTATGTTGGCTGGAGAGAGAGTTCACATCTGAGCAACAAAAGAGGTTCTCTTGGGGGTGACTCTTAGACCTAATGTTAAGTAGGCTTGACCTATCCTTTGTGGGGTTAAGTTTCATATTAACAGACCCCAAGACTGGGGGCTCAGCCTATAGCTTTGGTTGTCCACACTGCTTGTGAGAATATGAAGAATTCAACTTGGGGAAGTTGAATTTTCCCCCGTTTTCACCATTCCCCGTCCCATATATTCTTGAACAGTCACTCAATTGTCAGTTCCTTCCCAAACCTATGCACGTGAGGGCACTACAAGAACTGAAACATGGAAAAATGACTGTACGTCATTAGAATGGAAACTATTGTGTCATAGATAAACAGTCAGGGTCCCATATTTTTATGCAGGAAAACAGCCATTAGAAGAGTTTTCTGGCTCATATAAGCCTCTCTTTTTTCTTGTCGTTGCTTGTTGTTGTTTTTTTAAAATAAACATCTCTTTTATTTTATATTAATTTCCAATTTTAACATGTTTAGTCCACATAAAATAAAATTCCTAAGACTCAGTTCAGATGCTGTATTAAAAGGTGTCAAGGCAAAATTATTTTCATGCAAGTTTTTAAGTTTTTCTCGGTTACAATGAAAGCAAAATATGCTTCCCGTAACGTTTTTTTAAACACTATCCAACAAATGCAAATAAATTGATGTTTTAACATGTCCTTGGAAAGAAAAGTTTAGAAGTCAAAAGACTTAAGTTAGCACATGTTTACTTCTTAGCAAGACGGTGACCATCAGTGAAGTAATCATTAATCATAGCTGTAATCCTCAGGCGAAGATGTTGGCATTGGCACTGCAACCAGTCACCAGCAATGACTACAAGTAACTCTAGGACACTGACGCCTATTTGATTTGGAAGAGAATAAGGAACATAATGATGCTGGTAGTGTACTGTTCTCCTGTGCCTTAGTTCTTCTCAGGGCTTGCAACATTACAAGGCCAGCTGTTAACCAGATGCAGGCACATGTGCCACAGAAAGTGTGAGAATAAAAATATTAGCATTATTTCCATGGTACTAGTCACATGGGTATTACAGAATCGGTTATCAGCATGCTACAGTACTTATTTTGTTCTTCCGTGTTGTAACATCCTAGGGAAAAACTTATCTTTATTTCAAAAAGGCTAAAAATGAAAGTATGTATTAAATATCTGCTGGAAAACAGTGGGAAACGGTTATGTTGAAAGCACATGGAAAGGAAGAGGGAATCAATTAAAAACAGAAATCTAGTAAATCTAAAATATTTCCAAATGAAATGCTTGTGGTAAGCTAATTTCTTGTAAACACTGCTGTCAAGTCACTTGAACAATCCCAGATGGGGAACTCACTTTGTGGTCTTAAAATAAAAGTCAGCCAAAGTGACTGCAACTTTATTATCAATCTATTGGGAAATAGGAAATCCATAATAACCAATATGTTGTTCTTTTTCCTAGAAAAATTTAAGAGGTTTGTGGAGCTTTACTAAATAGACAATTTTGGCTAAAAAAATTTAAATTTATGTATGCTAAAAATAGAAACAGAAATTAAGATGACCGATGGACAAGTAAATCATACAGATTAAAAATAAGTAATGGGGGAACAAATGTTAAATTTAGTAGATTGAAATGCTGGTGATCGGTGAATGGGGGGGTAAGGGGTATGGTATGTATGAATTTTTTTCTGTTTTCTTTTTATTGCTTTTTCTGAATTGATGTAGATGTTCTAAGAAATGATCATGATGATCAATATACAACTATGTGATGATAGTGTGTTATTGATCATATAACAAGAATGGAATGATCATATGATAAGAATGTTTGTGTTTGTATGTGGTTATGTATCATAAATAAAAAATTAAAAAAATTAAATAAAATAAATCCTCAAAAAAAATCAAATAAGAAAAAAACAAAAAAAAAATGTATCTTTATACATTTTATGTCCAAAACCACAGATTTATATTCACTTTTTATGCATTTGCATTATACAGCCTGTAAGAAGTCAAAAGTGTTAAGCTAAGCCCTCAATCTTGGGGCTTGCCCCTATTAAACTTATTCCAGCAAAGTATAGGCTAAGCCTACTTAAAATTAGGCCTAAGAGTCACCCCCAGAGAACCTCTTTTTTTGCTCACATGTAAGCCTCTCTCTCTCGCAGCCAACACAGCAAGCAAACTCACTGACCCCCCCCGCCCCGCTTCTACGTGGTACATGACTCCTAGTGGTGTAAACCTCCCAGGCCACATGGGACAGAAATCCTAGAAATGAGCTGGTACTTGGCATCAAGGGATTGAAAAACCTTCTCAATCAAAAGGGGGAAGAGAGAAATGAGACAAAATAAAGTGTCAGTGGCTGAGAGATTTCAAAGACAGTCAAGAGGTTATCCTGGAGATTATTCTCAGGTAGTATATAGATATCCCCTTTTTAGTTTATGGTGTATTAGAGTGGCTAGAGGGAAGTACCTGAAAATGTAGAGCTGTGTTCTGGTAGCCATGTTCCTTGATGACGATTGTATAATGATATAGCTTTCACAGTGTGACTATGTGATTGTGAAAACCTGTCTGATGCTCCTTTTACCTATGGTATGGACAGATGAGTAAAAAATATGGATAAAAAATAAACAAGTAATGGGGGAGCAAAGGTTAAAATACATTGAGTAGACTGAAATATTAGTGGTCAATGAGAGGAAGGGGTAAGGGTATGGCATGTATGAGTTTTTTCTTTTTTCTTTCTTTTGCTAGAGAGAAATAAATGTTCAAAAAAATGATCATGGTGATGAATACACAACTATGTGATAATATTGTGAGCCAATGATTATAACCATATCAAGAATGTTTGTATGTTTGTTTATTGTTCATAATAAAAATATATTTAAAAAATTAAGATGACAATATTGAAGTTTAAAGTGAGACAAAATGTACGTTTACTTATATACCTTACTCAGAAAAATTAAAATATTTCTAAACGTGCCACATTTTTGAAATGCATTGCAAGGTTTAACTACCTAAACTACCATAAATTTTCTTCAACATCTGTAGAATTTTACCTAAGAAAAATCGAAAACTTTTTTTAAGTTGGGTTATAAATATAAGCTTGTGATTTATGCTTTGACCAGAAATTACACCAGATGGAATAAACATCTCCCCTACCTGTCCCACGGTCAATAATCCATCAGAAGATTCTTGCACAGGCCGCATGGGCAGAAGCTGGCACAACACGCCTAAAAGTAAAGCAATTTCCTTCATACTTCTCCAGCAACACACCAGCACCATCTGAGCACTTACATCACATGTTTTTCCTTCTTTATCTTAAAAAAAAAAGAAAATCTATTGCAAAACAAGGCATTACTGATTATTCACACCCCAGATTTCTTAGAATAAGCTTATTCATAATTTCCCCAAGAATAATCCACTTGAACAAACCAATCTGTCATGTTATTTTTATACAAGAGAAAATAACCAAGCTTTGTTGAGCATGGGCTATGAGAAGGAATCATGCTAAGTATTTTTTTATGTATTATTTTAAAACATTTAAAAATAAAACACAATATTATTTCAAAACTTGAGTCTAATGTTTGGAAATTAAGGACATTTAAGCTCTATCTGACTTTTCATCATCCATAAATTATGACTATAATAAATATACTTCATTATCAATTTTGGCAAGGGTGGCTGTTATAAACATTTATAAAGAACGAGAATAGGATTTTTTAAATTAAATGGAAATACACATTCTCTCTCAAGATTTATTTTAATCCAATGGTCAATGGTCTTCTTTCAGTTTTAGGAGTATTTTAGAACTGACAAAAAAAAAAGAAATCCAAGATGTATTAAATTAAAAGCAAGTTAACAAAGTGATAATTATAGTATTAGCTCACTTGTGTGTTTTCTTTAAACCCACTAAACAAACAGATAAATGTACATACACATAAATATACATACTAGGACAAAAAAGGATATATACTAAAGAAGGAGGAAATGAGATTAGGGAGGAAATAAAAGAAGACTTTATTTGTTTCTAATTTATCTACCACTGTACTGTTTGAAACTATCACAATGAGCATATATTTGTTATTTAGTATAATTAAAAAAAAATTTACAAAAGTGAAATTTCTTCAAGGCAATATCCCCATCTAGTGGACGATGTAGAACAATATTAATTAAATTCCTAGGAATGTACTGCTTCTGATGACTGTTACAACATTACAGAAAATCATATAATAACAACTAATGATAAAATAAGCAGTAAGAAAACAAATTCTTGAGGCTTGGTACAATAGCGCAGCTCACAGTTTATGGAATACTAGGGTTCATTTCCTTTAAAAGGCTGCATGATTTGAAGGACTCCCCAGCAGACAGCAATGAACCAAACTGCTCGGAGAAACCGACCATTGCCCAAACCTAGGTTCATCGGGCATCATCACTGCTCTTGCAACCCTTTGGCTGGCAAGGTGGGTTTTAGCACTCAACAGCACTTGGTTGTAGCACCTTACTTATATGCTACACTGGGGCGGTGCACCATTTCACAAACACATTTCCCAAAATAAACCATTTATAAGCGCAAAGAAAACTTAAGCTTTGAGATACGTCCCACTCAAATCTACACTCTCTGATTTACTATGTAAAAAGGGCATTACAGGACAGGCAATGGTAGCGCAGTGGCAGAATTCTCACCTGCGATTCCCAGTGTCTGCCCATGTAAAAAAAAGAGGGGGGGGGGGCATTGCATGCCATCCTGACCAAAAGGGGGAAAAGAAGTGTGACAAATAAGGTATCAGTGGCTGAGAGAATTCAAATGGAGTCGAGAGCCAACTCTGGAGATCACTCTTATGCAAGCTTCAGTCAGACACTGCTACCTAGGATAACTTGCCAAGCCCCAACCCAAACCATCCCTGCCAATACAGAACACCTAGGGTAATATATAAGATTCTAAAAAAGGTTGCATGCACTAGGGTAACTTTCCAGAAACCTACAACCTCCAGATGGGTCCCTGGACCAGATAAGACCTGAAATGCAGGGCCAGCCTCTCTGGAACATCAATAGTTCCATTTCCTATGCCATATTATCGACAGCTCCTTCCAACATGAAAAAGTTAGAATGGGCATAGCCCAGATACGCCTACAGAGTGGGAGAAAAATCAAAGGTGATGGTGGACTTATACAGAGAAGGTAGGGTTTAACAAATGAGTATGATTGCTGAATCATTATATTGATATTTCTTTTAGTCTCTAATATCTTAGAGCAGCTAGGAGTAAAAATCTAAAATGATAGAACTGTTACCCATACGAAATTCTGCAATCTGTTCCAGAACCAATTGTTGTGATGTACTGTAAAATTTATTGCTTTTTTGTATATATGCTATTTTTCACAAAAAAGAAAAAAAAAATTTTATGGAACGCAGAGTATAAAATAAGGACTCTACATGACAATACACTATATGGTATAATAAAGTCTCGGCTGAAGGGAGTTGAGATTGGAAAAAAAAAAACATATAAATCTATAGCAATGTATGAACCTTATTTGGATCCTGATTTGAAAAACTGTTAAATTACCATCACATTTATGAGACAATTAGAAAAATATAAACAGTCTGAGTATGTGCTATTAAAAAAATAGGGGGGCATTACATTTTATTTGTAACTTAAACACTGACTACAATACTGATTTTAAACACATTACCTTTGATTTCTGCAGAGGAATCAGTACTCGGCATACTAGCATTCAAATCCTCCAAGTCAAAGGCATCACGTTCTCTCAGTATTTTGGTTTGACTGAAGTAATCGTTAGTATCTCGTGGCTGAATCTCATTCAAAATCATCTGTAAGCGGCTTGCTGACTCTGAGGGAGAGAGAGTGAGAAAAGCTTATGAAATGCCAGTTCACAGTACATGGAGATTTTCCTTGGGGTACATACCCCCAAATTTTGTAATTTCCAATACTTGATAATCAGCTCTGTTAGAAGGCACTCACAGGATGTGAAAATTATTTACATAGAATATTCGTAAAGTTTGGGTGTACTTCTAAAACTATGGCAATTAAAGCTGCAGATCTAACAATAAAACACCACTGTAACTGTCCAGAAGACAAAGGCTGCCATCTCACATGCACTGCTTTTCTCAGTGCTGCCTCAGAATCTCAGACAGTGCTCAGTCCTACGATAGAAGAACAGTAAACTTCAATGAACTTTTTAAAAGATTGTTTCACTATCTAAAGCATAAATTATCAAGGTTTAAAGGTGAAAGGATAAAAACTTAAAAAAAAAAAACTCACCAATAACCACCTCTTATAGTCCAGGAATAGCACTGGCCCCATATTAGCTTTTATATTTATTTATTTTTTTTGTATGGGCAGGAACTGGGAAACGAACCTGGGTCTCTGGCATGGTAGGCAAGAACTCTGCCTCCTAAGCCACCTTGGCCTGCCCCATGTTAGCTTTTAAATGTATCCTGTATTGTACTGCTTTCTAAGTATGTTCTACAATCTTAGTATTATATTCAGCTCCATTTTAATTTTCTGAGCACTCACTAGTTAGGAAACGTAACCTCCACAAAAGCAAGACTTTGTTCACTGCTGAACTGCCAAAGCTGAGGACAGAAAATGGCTCATGAGAGATTCAATAACTTTGGCTGAAGGAATGAATGGACAGCTAGGAAATAAGGAGTTTGTAGGCTCAAAATTTTAAAAATCACAACAGGTAATCATCTGCGATCAATTAACAATTCAAAGAACAGATATTTACTGTATACCTATTATATATACTTATTTTGTCGTTTTCTCTTCAGATTCTTTTCATTTATTTTAAATTGTAGAAAAATATACGCAGCATAAATCTTCCCATCAACACCTCCCACGTAGCCCAGTCAGTGGAATCAGTCACATTCATAATGTTGCAGTATGCTCACCGCCCTCCATTACTGTGATTTTCCCTTTACTCCACGCAGAAATCCCACACTCATTACATTAACACTTCACTGACCCTGCCCCCATCCCTGCTGACCTATATTCTATTCTCTGTCTCTATTTTTTGCATCTTTTCTGAAATTTTCCTTGTGATTACCCTGGGACTTAAATTTAACATCATAAATCTGTAACAATCTCATTTGCCTTGACACTAACTTAACTTCAGCAGCATGCATAAACTATATTTCTATATCCATCCATCCCTCCAATGTTTCTGTAGTTCTTTTCACGTTTTACATATGTATACATTCTAAGCCCAAGACCTTTGATTTATCATACATCTTACACATTTGCTTTCTGAATCCTGTAGGAAATAAAAAGTGGAGTTACAAATCAAAAGTACAGTAGTACTAGTATTTATATTTACTCATGTCATTATCTTTATTGGAGATCTTTATTTTGTCACATGGCTTCAGTCAATTGTCTAGAGTCATTTCCTTTCAGCCTGTAGAACTTCCTTTAGCATTTCTTATAGAGCCAGCCTAGTGATGAACTCTCTCAGCTTTTATCTGAAAATGTCTTAATTACCCCCTCATGGTTGAAAGACAGTTTTGCTGGACACAGAAATCTTGCTTGGTAGGGTTCTTTTTGTTTGCAGCACTTTAAACATGTCTTCTCACTCCTTTTTCACCTCTGCAGTTTCCAGTGATAAAATGGCACAAACTTATTGAGGCTTAATAAACTGCTTCTGACACGTTGTTTCTGTCTTAAGGTTTTCAGAATTCTCTTTATCTTTGGCATCTCACAGTTTGATTATAACATTGTGTAACCAAGAAATCATGATTCAAGGGATGATTTTGATTACTGAATCATTATATAGATATTCCTTTTTGCTTTATGGTATATTGGGGTAGACCGACAGAAATACCTGAAATCTCTAAATTGAAATCCAGCTGCCTTGATCTCTGATAATCATTGTACAGCCTTTATGTTCACCCCTGTGATTGTAAAAACCTTGTGACTAACCTTCATTCATATCCAGTTAACAAGTTTTTTCAACTTTAGAGTCATGTAATCACCAAAGACAGCCCCTGATGTTTATTAATGAGGGGTTTTGCATCAGCCCAGAACTAACCCGCCACAAATCCAAAGTTATCTTGATAACCAAGACTGGATCTAACCAAAGTGGGCCTGCCTTACAGGAACAATACCTTAGACTTTAACATACAAGTCACCTAGACCTCATTCCATCATTTTCTTACATATGTTCTGTGACTAAGCATGCAATCAATCTGCTCATGCCCAATAATTAGATCACTTCTAATTACATCATCTGGGGACACTGTGCTCATTATCCTAAACCCTGACCATCTTTTTCTCTAATAAAACTATCAGAATTACTGTAGTTCAAGGAGACAGATTCTGGACTGTTAAGGCCATCCGCTCTCCTACTATGGGCCTAGTAATAAATTCTTTCTCTCTTTGAAGCCCCAGTATTTCAGGAATTGGTAACTGAGCACTTCAGGCAAAAGAATCCATGGCCTTTGTCTGGTAACAATTGCACAGTGTGGGTCTATTTGAGTTTATCCTGTTTGAAGTTCACTGAGCATCTTGGATGTTGTATATTCATGACTTTCATTAATTCATGCCAATCCTTTATGGCCAGTTATAGTAAAAAATATGCCACCAAGGGCATCCCAGACACTGAGCTTAGTTCCCATCCTTACAGGAATTTCTCATTCATTTATTCATTAACAATAAATATTCACTGTATGCCTACTTCTACTAGGCACTGTAATGAGCACAATAGAACAAAACATAGACAGGATCCTAACAAAATTACCAACCTTCCATGAAAGAGGACTCCCTGGGAAAAGGAGAATGGTAAGAGATGTGGCTGGCGAAGTAGTAGGAACCAAACTGTAACAAGACCAGTTCAAAGCTCTCTAAAGTATTTTAAACAGGGATGGGGAGTTGGGATGAGAGGGGGCGCAGAGTACAGGGGTAAGTGAAGATTATGCATAATGTGATCATTTATATAATTACAAAGGGTGACTATGAATGCAGTGAGAAGGAAATGGAAGGAGATAAGAATGGATGCAGAGAAATCAGTTAGAAGGCTACTGGAGTATTCCAAACAAGATAAAAGGCTGAAGTAAGATGACAAGTGGAAGATGAAGACAAAAAGAAAAGAGATTTTGGACATTTTTTAGGGGTAACATTGAATGATTGAGGAGATGGGCTGGATATAAGGAGCAAAGGAAAGATACAAGGCTGTCCTAGGCTCCTGACTTGCATAAATAGATCTTTCATGGGATTATTCACAAAGAGACAGGGGTCAGGAGGCAAAAGGCCAAAGAAAGTTAATTTGGGGTATTACCTGGTCTTTGTATGTTAGATGGTTTTTACACATTCCAGATTCCTAACAAGTTGCCCGGTGTCTGACTAAACTCCATTAACTGCACACCTTGCTAATTTATACTTCTGTTCTCCTAATCCTACCAACTACCTGGTAGGTTGTATTCTCAAATAAAAACATTATAAATTCCAATTCTTATTTCAAGGAAGGAAAATCCTTGCTCATTGTCTGGTTATTTTTTTTATTAGTTAATAAATTGTAGTAACAAGGCAAAACTGCCATTAATAATAATAATAAGGAGGCAGGGCAAGATGGCAGCATAGGGAAATGTAGAATTTAGTTGGTCATTAAGGGCAACTAATAAATAGTCGGGAAATATCTGGAACAACTGTTTGGGGACTTCCACAACTGGACACACATTGTATACTAGTCTGGAACAGCAGGAGAGCAGAGATCAAAGAGCAAAACTGTAAGTAAAATTTCCCCAACAGTGGAGACTACAGCCCTTAATCCACTGTCACAGCAGGCTGTTTTGGAGATAATTCCCTGTGGGAGAAAGAAGCAGTCTCTACTAGTAGCAAGGCAATGAGACGCAAGTAAGCTCCCAAGGATGAGCCTTGTCCTGGCATCATGGGAGTGAATAAGACTTCTTGACCAAAAGGGTAAAGAGAAACGAAATAAAATAAAGTCTCAATGGCTGAGAAATTTCAAATAGAGTCAAGAGGTCATTTTGCAGGTTATTCTTATGTCATCTATAGACATATCTTTTCAGTTTTTAGTGTATTGAAGGACCTAGACAGAAAAGCTTGAAACTGTTGAATTGTAATCCAAAAGCTCTGATTCTTAAAGATGACTATATACCTATATAGCTTTTACAATGTGACCATGTGATTGTGAAAACCTATTGACTGTCACTCCCTTTATCCAGTGTATGGAAAGAAGAGTAAGAAAAATAAATAATAGGGGGGTATAGGAATGTTTGGGGTGTTCTTTTGCTATTTACATTTTTATTCATATCTTTATTTTTTTGAAGTAATAAAAATGTTCAGAAATCAATTGATGATGAATGCACAGATATATGATGATACTATGAACCACTGATTGTACACTTTGGATGATTATATGGTATATGAACATATAATATATGTCACTAAAATTGCATTTTTAAAAAAATCAGAAAACCTGCCATAGTGAAGCCAGAAGGCGATAAAAAAAAAAAAAATCCCAACAAAGAAAAGCCTAGGACCAGATGGTTTCAAAAGTGAATTCTATCAAAAATTAGTACCAATCTTGCTCAAACTCTTCAAAAACACTAGAGGACAGAAAGTTACCTAACTCATCTTATGAAGAAAACATCACCCTAATACCAAAGCCAGATAATGATACCACAAAAAAGGAAATTATAGACCAATCTCTTTAATGAACATAGATACAAATACCCTCAACAAATACTTGCAAATTGAATCCAGCTGCACATTAGAAGAATTATACATCAAGAACAAGTGGGGTTTATTCCAGGTATACAAGGCTCGTTCAATACAAGAAGATTAATTAATATAATAAGCACATCAATAAATCAAAGGGGAAAAACTACATGATCATCTCGATTGATGCAAGAAAGGCATCTGACAAAATTCACTACCCTTTCTTGATGACAACACTTCAAAGGATAGGAAAAGATGGGAATACCCTCAACATAATAAAGGGAAAAATCCACAGCTAACATCATACTCTGAGGAAAGATTGAAAGTTTTCCCTCTAAGATCAGGAGCAAGCAAGGATGCCCACTGTCACAATTGTTATTCAACATTGTGCAAGAAGTTCTAGCTAGGGCAATTAGGCAAGAAAGACAAATAAAACATCTAAATTGGAAAGGAAGTAGTAAAACTTTGTTAGTAGATGACATGATCCAATATGTAGAAAATCCCAAGAAACCTGCAGTAAAACTACTAGAGCTAATAAATGAGCACAGCTAAGTGGCAGGATACAATATAAACATGCAAAAACCAGTACTGTTTCTATACAACAGTCATGAGCAATCTGAGGAGGAAATCAAGGAAAAAAAAATTCCATTTACAATAGCAACCAAAAGAATAAAATATTTAGGAACAAATTTATCCAAGGACATAAAAGACCTATACACAGAAAACTACAAAAAATTGCTAAAAGAAATTAAGGAAGACCTAAAGGACATATTGTGCTCATAATCTGGAAGACTAAATATAGTTAAGTTGTCAATTCTACCCAAATCGATTTATAAATTCAGTGCAATACCAAGTAAAATTCGAACAACTTACTTTGGAGAAACAGAAAAACAAATAATTAAATTTATTTGGAAGGGCAGGTGCTGCAAATATCTAAAAATATCTTGAGAAAGAAAATGAAGTGGGAGGTCTCACACTATCTGATGTTAAAGTATATTTACAAAACTACAGTGGTCAAAACAGCATAGTCCTGGAATAAAGACAGGCATACTGATCAATGGAATTGAATCAAGTGTTTTGAAATAAACCTTCTCGTCTCATCTTGATAAGGTGGTCAAGTCAACAAATGGTGCCTGGAGAACTAGAAATCCATACCTTTTTAGGAATGAAAGAGGAGACCTATCTCACACCTTATACAAAAAAATTAAGTCAAAATGTATCAAAGACGAAACATTAGAGCTAAGGACATAAAACTTTTAAAAGAAAATGTAGGGAAATATTTTGAAGATCTTGTGATAGAAAGTGGTTTCCTAGATCTTACACCCAAAGCACGAGCAATCAAAGAAGAAACAGATAAACGGGTTCTCCTCAAAACTGAATACTTTGCAAATTAAAGGGCTTTGTCAGGAAAGTAGAAAGGCAGCCTACACAATGGGAGACAACATTTGGAAACCACATATTAGAAAAGGATTTAATATCTAGAATATATAAAGAGAGCCTACAAGTCAACAATAAAAAGACAAACAACCCAATTTAAAAATGAGCAAAACAAAAGACACTTTTCTGACGGATGAGTGGCCAAACAAACCGTGGTATATACAATGGGATATTACACAGCTGTAAGACTGAATAAAGTCAAGATGTATGTAATAATGTGGATGAACCTTAAGGACATTATGTTGAACGAAACTGGCCAGAAACAAAAGGACAAATACTGTAAGGTCTCACTACTATGAACTAACTATTTTAAGTAAACTTGGAGAGTTAAAGTTAAGAACACAGGTTATCAGGAGACAGAAAGAGGGTAGAGCTTGGGCATTTGATGCTAAAATAGTAAAAAATGTTCAACAGGACTAATTGTACAGATCAAGAAATGGACAGCACAATACAATCTGATGGTAGCACATTATTACAAATATAATGAAATAAGCTGAGTGTGAGTAGGGTTTAAAGAGGAAGGCTAGGGACATGTATGACATCAGAAAGAAAAGGGTAAAAACTGGGACTATATAACTTAGTGAAACCTAGAGTGGACAATGATGGTGATTAAATGTACAAATACAAGAAAAGTTTTTACATGAAGGAGAACAAATGAATGTCAACATTGCAAGGTTTTGAAAATGGGATGGTATATGTAAAAAACAAAATTAATGCAAACTAGGGTCTATAATTAAAATTGTAATGTGCTTCCATTAATTGTAACAAAGGCAATCTACCGAAGCTAAAAAAATGTCAGTAAGACAGGGATATAATGGAGGGTATGGGATTCTTGTTGTTACTATTTTTTTATTATTTAAAATTTTTTAATTTTCTTTTTATTTTAATTTTTTAATTATTTTAATTTTTTTCTTCTTCTTTGCAGAAAAAATGGAAATGTTCTCTTAAAAATTGTGTGATGAATGCATAACCATGTGATTATATCTGAGCCATTCGCTGTTCACTTAGGATTGGCTATATGGTATGTGAATAAAACTTTAAAAAATAAATAAAAAGACACAAGTGCTGGAGAACAAGATAAAGTAGGGAAGTAAAAGAGTGCAGCCCCTGTAGTGTGTGGCTCCACAGGAGGCTAAGTAAGTATAGGGTTGCCATATAATCCAGCAACCTCATTATTTGGTATATCCTTAGAAGAAATGAAAGCAAGGATACAAATAAACATTTGCACACTGGTGTTTATGGCAGCATTATTCACAATTTCCAATGGATGAGGGTAACCTAAGGGTACATCAATGGGTGAATGGAGAGGTAAAATGTGGTGCATTACATACAAGGGAATACTGAGTGGATGGATGTAAGAAGGAATGAAGTTATGAGGCATGCAACTAGGTGAATTAACTTTGAGGACATTATGTTGATTGAAATAAGCCAGAAACAAAAAGACAAACATTGTAAGGCCTCACTAATATGGACAAACTAAATTATGCAAACTCTGAGAATTCAGTTAGAAAGCACAGGTTATCAAGGGATAATGTGGGCAAAGATTGGGCAGTCGACAATTAAGGAGTATAGAATGTTCAATAAGGTCTTACAGTCTAGATTGTAAGGTCTTACAGCAGTCACACCTATTCCTGAGTTTTAACTGTTATTTCTAAATTATGAAATGCTAAGCTCTTTGTGTATAACCTAGTAGTTCCTTGGAACTTTGGATATCTGTGTGATACCAGAAACTCAGATAAAGAGTTCTGCAGTTCTGAAAGTCAGCATCACCACATACAGCAACTGCTAATCTGAAGAAGGTTTCAGACTTTAATGAGAGATATGAATGAAATGGACTTGGTTAGGACTAGGAAATTAGAATGCAGCGCAGTGGATTTTAGTGACTGTAGTTTAAAACTTCAACTTCTGCATGAGATCAAAGGAAAAAATGTTTATTTGGCACAAAATTTATGTTTTCTGTATCACATTATCAAATTTGACCTGTATGGTCAGTTTATTTAAACAACATAATTACATGGAAACTAGAATAGGTAATGAGATCTTGTTATTCTGAACAGGTTAATGTAATACCCTGATACATCCCAGAGTATTCTAGACAGAAAATTAAAAAGTATCTGCAAAGTCCTGTTGAGGGACTGGAGGAAAATGTGGAAATATTAAACTTCCCCACCTGGGGAAGACCCAGGCATTGGGGACTAACAATTTAATAGGCCAAGCTCTCAATCTTGGGGATTTGGCCTATTAAGTGGATATGAAACTTACCAATTTATTATGAAAATAATGAAATTTTTAGTTAATTATGAAACTTATTCTTGAAAAGAATAAGCTAAGCTTACTTATAATTATGCCTGCGAGTTACTCCTAGAGAACCTCTTTTGTTGCTCAGCTGGGGCTTCTCTTTCAGCCAACTTTGCAAATGAACTCACTAACCCCACCCCAACCATGGGACATGACTCCCAAGGGTATAAATCTCTCTGGTAACAAGGGATATGACTCCCATGGATAAACCTGGCCCTGGCATCATACGACTGGAAAGGCTTCTTGAGTAAAATGGGGAAAAGAAATGAAACAAGATAAAGTTTCAGTGGCTAAGAGATTTCAAATAAAGTTGAGAGGGCATTCTGGAGGTTATTCTTATGCATTACATAGATATTCCTGTTTTAGGTTCTAGTGTATTAGAATAGCTAGAAGGACATACCTGAAACTGTTGAACTGTCATTCAGTAGCTTTGGTTCTTAAAGATGACTGTATAACTATATAGCCTTTATGGTATGATTGTCTGTGAAAGTCTGTGACTGATATTCCCTTTATCTAGTAGACGAAAACCTTGTTACTTACACTCCTTTTATCCACATAGATAAATAAAAAAATAATAGGGGGGATAAGGCGTATGGGATGTTTTGGGTGTTCTTTATTTTAATTTTTTTGGAGTAATAAAAATGTTCTAAAATTGATTGTGGTGATGAATGCACAACCATATGATGATACTGTGAACCACTGATTGTTATCTTTGGATGATTATATGGTATATGAATATTTCTCAGTAAAATTCCATAACATAATAATAATAATAATAATAATAATTACTTCTTTTTTTTTTCTCCATTGGGCTTTAAAAAATGTCAAAGGAATGATATAAAAAAAAAGAAAAGAAAAGTAAAGAATCAAACCATAGCCCACTAGCCTTCTTTGTTTGCTGACCTGAATCCGTGTCCATTGGGATGAGGCCTTCTGGGGAGGAGCTCTGAATGACTGGAGACACCACAGCAGAGAGCCTGTAGGACATCAAAAGGAGCTTCTCCACCACAGGTCTCCACTCACTCACCAACTGCAGGCTGCTGCAACAAGGATGTTAGGGAAATTTATTCTAAAAGCAAAATTAATTTTTCAAAATGAAAATTAATACATAAAAGTTGAGAGGTTTGTGTTTCAAAACTTTGCAATCTATGAAATATCTGATACCTGTATGGACACATGTGCACTGGTGTAGAACTGTTATGTACCCCGGAAAAGCCATGTTTTTAAAATTCTAATCCAATCTTATGGGGGAGGCCATGTTCTTTTTTGTATGCTGTACAGCCAGGGTCATATTTCATTCTTTCTCCATGTGAGTACCCCGTTATTGCAACACCGTTTGTTGACATTTTTTTTTTCAAGTGCATGGGCTGGGAATTGAACCCGGGTCTCCTGCATGGCAGGTGAGAATTCTACCACTGAACTACCCTTATACTCCATGTTCTTTTAATTGTGATCCAGTATCGTAGGATTGGACCTCTTAATTAGATGGAGATGTGACTCCACCCATTCAAGGTAGGTCTTGATTAGTTTACTGGAGTCCTTTTAAGAGAGGAAGACTTTGGAGAAAGCTCAGATGTAGACATTTGGAGATGTTGGGAGACAGACAGAAGCTCAGAGAGGAGACATGGAGCCAGGAGCTGAAAGCAATGAAACCCAGAAGCAAAGGTCTCCAGTAGATGGCGCCATGTGTCTTCCCATGTGACAGAGAAACCCTGGACAGGAACCAGCCTTTCTTGAGGGAAGGTATCCTCTTGCTGAAACCTTAATTTGGACATTTTCATGGCCTTACAAGTATAAATTTGTAATCTAATACATATCCATTGTAAAAGTCAATCCATTTCTGGTATATTGTATTCCAGCAGCATTAGTAAACTAAAACATGTATGTACATTTTAAGCCTACTATTCAATTATCTTTAAGGCAATAAACTACATTCCTTTCCCAGGATACAGACAGTTGTGGATATACATACTTTAAGGATAACTTCTGCAGAGCTCCTGTTATACAGTGGACCCGCCCATACATTGGAAATGATGCCGCTGCCTGAAGCAAAGAATTTTCAGCCTGAGATATCTCTTCCTCAAGATTTTCCAACAAGCATTTGATAACTAGAAAAAACAAAAGGAAAGCAGCAGTAATGCCAACTTAAAACCGCATTTACAAATTTATGAACAGCAAAACAGCTCCCATCAAGCATGAGATTTTGTAGGTTTGCCCAGTGTGATGCCCTGATAAATCCCAGAATGTTCTGAACAGTGAATAAAGAAGTATTTGCAAAGACCCCTTGGAGGAATGGCAAGAAAGGGGAAAATCCAACTTCCTCATTTGGAGAATTCCTGATATTCTTGCAAGCAGTGGGGTCAACCAAATCAATAGGCTGAGCCCTCAATCTTGGGGTTTGTTCATATGAAACTTATCCTCACAAAAGATAGGCTAAGCCTACTTAAAATTAGGCCTAAGATTCACCCCCCAAGAACCTCTTTTGTTGCTCAAATGTGGTCTCTCTCTCTCTCTCTCTCTCTGTCTCAACCACATAGCAAGCAAACTCACTGCCCTCCCCCTCTCTACGTGGGACATGACTCCCGAGGGTGTAAACTTTCCTGGCAATGTGGGATAGAAATCCTAGAATGGGCCTGGACTCAGCATCAAGGATTGAGAGAACCTTCTCGACCAAAAGGGGGAAGAGAGAAAAGAGACAAAATAAAGTGTCTGTGGGTAAGAAATTTCAAACATAGTCAAGAGGCTATCCTGGAGGGTATTCTTATGCATTATATAGATATTCCCTTTTTAGTTTAAGGTGTATTAGAGAGGCTAGAGGGAAGGGCCTGAAATGTAGAGCTGTGTTCTACTAGCCACGTTTCTTGAAGATGAATGTATAATGCTATAACTTTCGCAATGTGACTATGTGATTGTGAAAACCTTGTGTCTGACGTCCCTTTTATCTATGGTATGGACAGATGAGTAAAAAATATGGATTAAAAATAAAAAATAATAGGGGGAATAAATGTTAAAATAAATTGAGTAGACTGAAATACTAGTGATCAATGAAAGGGCATGGTAAGGGGTATAGAAAAAAAAATAGGGGGAATAAAGGTTAAAATATATTGAGTAGATGGAAATACTAGTAGTCAATGAGAGGGAGTGATATAGCTTTTTCTTTTTATTTCTTTTTCTAATCTAAAAAATGATCACGGTGATGACTATACTACTTTGTGATGATATTGTGAGCCACTGATTGTACACCATGTACAGAATGACTGTATGTTAAGAATGTTCATGTTTGTATGTTGTTCTGGTTTGTCAAAAAAAAAGTTTCTATCAAAATACCTAAATCATTTGAACTATTATACTAGAGATTTTTTTAACTTCTTTTATTACATAATATAACATATATACAAAGAAAGAAAGGAAAAAGCAATAGTTTTCAAAGCACTCTTAAACAAGTAGTTATAGGATGGATCCCAGAGTTTGCCATGGGTTATCACACCATCATCTCAAATTTTTCCTTCTAGCTTCTCCAAAACATTGAAGGCTAGAAGGAATATATATATATTTTTATCATCACTTCTTTTCTCTTTTTTGTGAAAATAGCATATATACAAAAAAGCTATAAATTTCAAAGCACAGCATAACAATTAGATGTAGAACAGATTTCAGAGTTTGGTATGGGTTACAATTTCACCATTTTAGGTTTTTACTCCTAGCTGCACTGAGATACCAGAGACTAAAAGAAATATCAATATAATAATTCAGCAATCATACTCATTTATTAAACCCTACCTTCTCTACATAACTCCACCACTGCCTTTGATCTTCCTTCCACTCTTCAGGGGTATTTGGGCTATGCCCATTCTAACTTTTCCATGTTAGGAGGGACTATCGATAATATGGGATAGGGCGATGGAACTAGTTGATGTTCTGGAGAGGCTGGTCCCTCTACATTTTAGGACTTATCTGGTCCTGGGACCCATTTGGAGGTTGTAGATTTCTGGAAAGTTACCCTACCACATGGAATTTTTATACTAGAGATTTTGAATCACAAAGAGAACTTTCAAGATTATTCAGCCTGTTATCCATTTCTAGTTAATACTGGGTGACCTAAAAGTAGAATTGAGTGTCTTTCCCTAACTCCTCGAATCCATTTACAGCATTCATTCTGTGGACCAATTATGCCTCCTGAGCATAATCTACCTTGGGTCTCAAATCCCCCATCTGTGTGGCATGTGCCATTTGGTCAGAAGGTGTTTCTTTTTTGGAATTTTTTTCTCCCAGAAGGAGGAAGTTATATTTTAAATTTTACAAGGGTATATAATCAATTTTCTCTATATTATTAATATTAATAATATAGAGAAAACTTCTAATCAATAAGAAAAAAAAACCCCAAAAACAGGAAAATGAGCAAAGGACAGGAACAAGCATTTCAGAGAAGGGGAAAAATGAATGTCTTATAAACACATAAAAAGATGCTTAATCACATTAGTAATAAGAAAATGTTAAGATGATACCACAATAAGATAACCATTTTCTATTCTGCCACTGGCAACATCTTTAAAATCTGACAATAGGAAATTAGGTGATAAGTCAGGAAATACAACTCTCATAATTTGTGGTGGGAGGATAATCTAAAAACCTTTTAGCATTATCTATGAAAGTTAAAGATGGATATACTTTATGGTCAGGCTATTCCAATTCTGCGTTTACCATAGGGGAATTCTTAGTTGTGTGCATGAGAAAATAAGTACAAGAGTGTTCACATTGGCATTATTTACGTATTAGGTGAAAACAATGTCTGCCAATGGAAGATGGACTAATAAATAGTGGTAAATTTGCATAACATATAGTAATGCATTTATGCAAAATTCAAAATCATAAAAACTAAATAATATATTGTTTTATTATACATACAGATGGTAAAACTACAAAGAAAAATAAAATGAAAGATTAAGAGAAAATATAACCTAGTAACCTCAGGAATGGGGATGGTGATAAGGGAGCAGTTTTGAAGGTATACATGATATTCTATTTCTTAAGCTGGGTGGAAGCATCTAGCATGTGCACAAACTTGTAAGACTTGATATAAAGCCTTTTATATGTTTAAAATTTATTTTGCGTGTTTGAAATATTCTGTAACATTGTTAAAGTTTTAAAATATTTTAAATTTGAATGCCATTACGTGAAGCATGCACTCCCATATCACCCCAATGGCAGATCCCTTCCTACTGCTTTATCTAGGGCCTCCTTGTAAATTCAGTACCTGAAGCAATTCCAGTGGGCAAGCTTCATTTTCCTTAACACCTCTCTATTCCCAGTTCTATGGCCATATTCCATAAGATCTACTCGCTGTCTCTTACTTTTCTCCCATTTTTGATTCTCTTTTTCATGGCTGTCTTCTTAGAATCATTTTCAACTCTTTCTATATCTGGCTTTCCTTTTCTTCTATAAAAGTCCACATCTGTTCTTAGTTTTAAACAACTCCAAAATGAAGATTTACTAACATAGAATTAAGTAAATGAATCCCCAAAAACATCTCAGACCTAGGTTTTGGAACTGGCTTTATAATAAGGATGGAGTTTAGGGTTATTAAAGCCAGTTAAAACACAAACCCCTGACAGACAAAGGAACTCTGCTCTATTTAAAAATTACGCAGATGATTTTGATATAATCACAACAAAATTTTTGCTAGAAAAAAACTATCCCTTGGTATAGAAAGAGATCCTCTTTAATTAAGAGTTTTATGAATGTATATTTACATATTTACTTATTTAACATGACTCCTCTTGAGAAACAAATGGTATGGAAAGCTTATAGCTGAGTAAAATATTTAGTTGCAGAAGAGAAACTCTTGATATTCTTATATGCTGGTAAACTATTAAATGAAAACCAAAAAAGTAAATGCTAGATGTTCTAACCACATGAATAGTAAGAGGGTAAGATATACGGTTTTGATAAATAAGAACTAAAGGTCATTTACTCAATACAAACCCATTAATGTGTTCCTTTCCACTATAGCAGCAGATTTATCTCCATCTCCGTACGCAACTTGCTGAGTTTTTATGTAGGCAGACAGGAATGGTGGTAGAGCATCCTGCCAGATTAAGAAGTTCAGTAGGTAGGAAGCTGTTACACAGTCATATGGTTTGGTGCTTATGCTGAGCTCTAATGCTGCCTGGAATAAGCTTTGCAATTTCTCTGAATCCTAGAACAAAGTACAGAGCCAGTAATCGTCACTGAAACATTTCCTTAATTTGAAAGAATAACAGATACTCAAAAAACCGAGCCCGCCATAAAACCATAACTCAATATTAACATTAATTTCTCCTGTAGATATGTTATTTTTGACAACATGACTACTACTATTTGCTTGGGTATGGTCCTCTATAAATTTATCCTGCACTCTTTTTGGGCTTTTTCAATGTACATATTCACGTCTTTCATCAAATTTCACATGTATTCTGCCATTATTTTATTTGAATATTCTTTCTTTCCCATTCTCTCTTTATTTTCCTTCTGGGACTCCCATAATCTGCATTTTGGTGCTTTAGTATTAAGGTGATGTTGGTCACTTAGAACAGACCGTAACAAGTAAAGAGATTAAATCAGTAATCAAAGACTTCCTACCAAAGAAAAGCCCAAGAGCAGATAGATGGCTTCACTGGTGAATTTTATCAAGTATTCTAAGAATTAACAATCCCACTCAACTTTTCCAGAAAATTGAGCAGGAGGCGATGCTTCATAACTCATTAATTCATTCTAAGTGACCAATATCACTCTAATACCAAAGTTACATAAAACAACCCCAAAACACAAAGTTACAGAACAAGATTCCATATGAACACAGATGCAAAACCTTAAACAAAATACCAGCAAATCAGATTCAACAATACATTAAAAGATTTAAACACTATGATCAAGTAGGATCTATCCTAGGTATGTAAATGTGGTTTACATAAGAAAATCATTTAATATAATACACCACATTAATAGAATAAAGGAAATAAAACCACAACCATCTCAATTGACACAGGAAAGGCATTTGACAAAATCCAGCACTCCTTGATATAAACACTGAAAGCTTTCCCTTTAAGATCTGGAACAAGACCAGGATGCCCATTGTTATTTAACACTGGGCTGGAAGTTCTAGCCAGAGGAGTTAGGCAGGAAAAAGAAATGAAAGACCTACAAATTGGAAAGGAAGAAGTAAGATATTCCCTATTTGTAAAGGACATGATCCTATATATAGAAAATCCAGAAAAATTCAGAACAAAGCTAATAAAGCTAATAAATTCAGCAAAGTGGCTCAGTACAATTAACATGCAAAAAATCAGTAGTTTTCATACACTAGTAATGGACAATCTAGAGAGGAAATCAAGAAAACATTCCACTTAACAATATCAACTAAAAGAAGCATATATTAGGAATAAATTTTACAGAGGATATAAAGGACTTAAACATGGAAAACCACAAAACATTGCTAAAAGAAATCAAAGACCTAAATAAATGGAAGGACATTCTGTTTTCATGGATAGGAAGACTAATTATTAGAATGTCACTTCTACCCAAAATGATAAACAGATTCAACACAATTATATAAAAATTCCAAGAGCCTTCTGTGTAGAAATGGAAAAGCCAATCATCAGATTTACATGGAAGGGTAAGGGCCCCAAACAGCCTGAGGCATCTTGAAAAAGAGAACAAAGTTAGGGGACTTATATTTCCCAGTCTTAAAACTTATTACAAAGCTACATGTTCAAAACAGCATGGTACTGGCACAAGGACAGACACATAAGACCAATGGAATTGAATTCACAGTTCAGAAATCCACCCTCAAATCTCTGGCCAATTGTATTTTACAAGGGTACCAAGTTCACTCAATTGGGAAAGAACAGTCTCTTCAACAAATGGCGCTGAGAAAATTGATATCCCATTTGGAAAAGAATGAAAGGGACACCTACCTCTGACTATATATAGAAATTAAGTCAAAATGGAAAAAAAAAAAAAGAACTAAATATAGGAATCAAAACTATAAAACTCCTAGAAGAATACATAAGGAAGCATCTTCAGGACCCTGTATTAGGCAATGGTTTCTTAGCGTTTACACCAAAAGCATGAGCAACAAAAGAAAGAATAGATAAATAAGACTTCATCAAAATTAAAAACTTTGTACATCAAAGAACTTCATCAGGAAAGTAAAAAGACAACCCACACGATAGGAGAAATACTTGGAAATGACACATCCAATTAGAGTTTAATATCTAGAATATATAAAGAAACCCTACAACTCAACAACAAAGACAAACCCACTGTAAAAATGGGCAAAAGAATAGACATTTCTCCAAAGACAATATGCATATGGCCAAAAAGCACATGAAAAAAAGCTCAATGTCACTAGCCATTAGTGAGATACAAATCAAAACAAGATATCATTTCAGACCCACTAGAATGGATACTATTTAAAAAATAGAAAATAACTAGTGCTAGAGAGGATGTGGAAAAATAGGAACACTCATTCATTCTTGGTAGGACTGTAAAAATGGTGCAGCAGCTATGGAAAACGGTTTGGCAGTTCCTCAGAAGGTTAAGTATAGAATTAACAAATGACCCAGCAATCCCACTATTAGATTTATACCCAAAGGAATTAAAAGCAAGGACTTGAACAGTTATTTGCATATCAACGTTCATATCAGCATTATTCACAATTGCCAAAACATATAACAATCATATTACTACATGATCCGGCAATTCCCTATGAGGCATATACTCAGAAGAACTAAAGGCAGGGACACAAACAGATAATTGCACACTGATGTTCACAGGAACGTTATTCACAATTGTCAAAAGATAGAAACAATCCAAGTGTCCATCAACAGATGAATGCATAAACAAAATGTGGTATGTACATACAATGTAATATTATTCAGCTGTAAAAAGGAATGAAGTTCTGTACATCCAACAACATAAACCTTGAAGATACCATGTTGGGAAAAATACACCAAAAAAAGAAGGACAAATATGGTTAAGATTTCACTGATATGAAATACTTAGAATAAGCAAATTCACTGAGACAGAAACTACAATATAGGTTACCAGGAGTCGGGATGGAGTAGAGAATGGGGAGATAATGCTTAATTACTGTAGAATTTCTGTACAACACAACGAACCCTAATAGAAACTATAGACTATAATTAATAGTACAATTATAATAATATTCACAAAGGTACCACACTAATGTAAAGGGTTAATGAGAAGAGTATATGGGAATGTATTATCTGCATGATTTTTCTATAAACCTAGAACTTCTCTATTTAAAAAACAAAATTTAAATAAATATAAGCACTTATACATAGGACCTTAGAAAGATTAGGCTGGCATTCAGAAAAAAATGCTTTAAAGTTAATTATATTTAAAAATTAATTATACAATATAGAGTATATCCAAATAAAGAATTTGGAAATATAACATATAATATTTTGAACTCTTGAATGCCTATTCCTATGGCCATTCTACTAATTTATAAGATAGACTAGACGGTATGACCAGAATTCTCTAGTATATCATGTGTCATATCAAATTTCCTAAATTTTACAGGTAATACTCACATACCAAACATATGTTTATTAAACTAGAGATGTTGACACTCTGTAAGGGCCCTTCATAGTTCATTTAAGGATCAAATCTTTCATATATGTATTATAGTACACCTTCTACACTCCAGACAGTCTAAAAATATTTGCCAGAAGTGAGGCATAGCTAAATACAAGGCTAAAGTGAGATGAATGCTAAGGAAAAGGAAAACAAAAAGATTAGAAGAAGAAAAAGTCTCTTCCTTAAAATGTTATATGGCACAAAGTTAGCAGCCTGAGTACCAGGCTGCTCACCAGGGCACTGAAAGACCACAAGCTTAGATGAGTGTTAGAGAACAATTCCCTATCTGGACCCAAGCCAGAAAACATATTCTGAGATTCTGCAACGCCATCTGGAAGCCAGAGAAACAGATAATTTCCACTCTCTTAATTGTTCTGCAGAACCCCAATGTACCTAAAAGCTGGAATGTGCTAAATAAGAAACAGGACGAACGTCATGGCTTAGCTGCCTCCCCTGTGGGCACCTCTGCTTCTACAGAGCTACAGACAGAAAACCATAGCAAAGATATAGAGCTAGTACTCTGCTGACAGCCCCACAGCCCCAGAATGAGCCTCAAGGACAGAGCTGAGAGCCTGGGCTTGAAGGCTAGGGGTCCCCTGCAGACCCATCCCCATACTGTGCCCTCACTCCCGAATACATCTTTGGTTCCCACCGAAAGGTCAGAGCAGAAGAACAAGGTGTCAGAAAGAGGAACACAGGGTCAGAGGATAGGGTAGAGAGCTGCTGTTAACCTCAAGTATTCCGAGTTTCAGTCTCAGTTTAGCTATTGCTTGTTGACCAGAAACATATTACCTACCTCATTTACACTCAGCTTCCCAGTCTACTAAGTGCAGACATTATCTCAAAAACTCCAAATTACTGTAAATGATGGGTCTTGATCGAATACGATCACATCCAAGAGAACTGGGGAAACCACAATTAACTGAAATCTACCGATGATGTTGTAAACAATAAAACCTGCTGCCTCCTACACCTCCTTTTTTATCAGAGTACACTGAGCTGGATTTTGTTTTGTTTTCTTTTACTATAGTTCCTTCTTCCCTATCACCCCTCCCCACCTCCTCCCTCCCAATACTCGCAATTGCAAAAGTATTAATGATAAGTCTTAAAAGACGTTAAGAAGGAAGATACAGTGAGCCCAAATAATCTATCTGCTGTTAAAACAGAAAGATTTTCAAGCATATACCACAATTACATTTGCATGGGAAAACTCTAAATACCTGAAATTTTATAGCTGTTTTTGGTAACTTCATCAGAAGATCAAATGCTAAAATTTTCACATCCTCAAAAGTGCTGGTAAAACACTCCAAAAGTGTTTGGAAACGACCATCATCAATATCATGACTCAGCTGATATACTGTTTGGGTTCTACCTAAAAACACAAAAAAGCAAAAAAATAATGACTTAAAAGTGAATAAAAGGTAAAGAAAATCAAAGTTTCAAAGTTATTCGGGCAGGTTAATAAAAAATTAGTACAAAAATTCACACTTCATATTTTATCCACAACAGCATAAAAGAATAATTTTCCCACTAGCTTATTTGCTAAAGCAACAAAATAATAGGCATTACAGTTTTTGAAGTAGGAAATGAATATTTTTAAAAATGTTTTTAAAACCATTCCATTTTCTTTCAAAAGGAATTATACAAAATATTCCTAAATTATTTTTAAAAATAAAAATAAACCAAAAATTTAGGAACACATCTTTTTAAAACCTCCATAAAACATCAACCTGGAATTCAAAATCCTACACCATGTCTCAGAATGAACTGACGTAGAATGCCTAGTAAAAGTGACATATCCTAATAGATTAATGGTTGTCAAAGATAAAAAAGGAATCTGTTGGGCATTCAAGCAAAATGCTCAATTCATCTACAAAGCCCAACTTAGGCTGACTTTATTATCTGCCACAACAACATTTAATGCTAGAAGATAGTGGATCAATACTAATAAAATCCTACGGGAAGGAGGGATGAATTGTATTTTAAACTCTTTTTCAAATATAACAACAATGTGAACATTGCAAATATTCAAAAAATCAAGGACTATATTTCTCTAAAAACTCTTCTCAAAGAAAGACAATTTTCAGACAACCAAAGATGAACAAAAATTACCACACACACAAAAATGAAAACCAAGTCCATTTAACTCTAGGGATAAAACTATGCAAATGTGGTAATAATGGATTTCTTAGTAGAATGAGAGCATTGTAAATCACAATGAGGTATAAAACCTCTAACTAGAGGGTGCAAAGGCAGCTCAATATTCAAACTCTCACCTGCCATGAAGGAGACCCAGGTTCGACTCCTGGCCCATGCACATCCCACCCCAAAAAATGAAAAAAAATTCAACAAATGGTGCTGCAGTAATGGGATACACACATGGAAAAAGAACGAAATGTGATCCCTATCATACAGTATACTAAACATAAAAATAAATTAAAAATTAAATTAAATTAAACATTTTTTTAAAAGCCTTTAACTAAAATTTGAGGAGAGGAGATGAGGAGGAAGTAGTGTAAGTTCATGTATTTCTTTATCCTTTATAAAAAATGAGGGGTAGAAAGAAATGTTTAAAGACAGCTAATAAATCAAAGAATAGAAATGTAAGCTTTATATTTAAAAGAACAAAGAAGAAAAATAAAATCAACTCAAATTTGGTTATGGAGGGAAAGGAGCAGGAAATAAAATACTAATTTTGTCACTGCTTATACTAGAGAATAATATCAGATGATATAGAAGTAACAAAGGAAAATTCAAGTCTTGTACATTATCAGAAGAAATCTATACAAAAAATAAAGCAAAGACCCACAGGGCTTAGAGTGAGAGATATTTTTGTAAATAGCAATAAAAAATAAAGTAAAAAAATGACAGAACTAAGGCCAAATATCTGTCATTTCAATAAATGTATATGTGCCAAACTAGCATATTAAAAAAACTCTCAAATGGGATCACAAAGTAAAACCTCCATATAGCGGTGTGTACGTTCTGCGTGGTTTGACTTTACACACACCGTGATGTGAATGGCACCTCTCAGGCTGTTCAGTAGACGACAGGTACCTTTAGGTACATAAGAGACGTGAAACATTTTAATACACAACAGATGCACCTAAAATGAGTGGTTCAGCAAAATTAAATTATAGTACATCCATACAACAGAATACTCTGCAGTCATTAAAAAACCATGAGGCAGTGCCATATGTACTGCTATGAAACCATCTCCAACACATACAATTAAGTGAAAAAAGCAAGATGCAGAGGAACGTGCCTACTAAGATAACATTGATACCTATAAAAGTAAAATGCATGTATCTCTTAGATAGGTAAAAACTAGATCTGGAAATACCATCAGGAAAATGGAAGTCATTCCCCTCTGGGAATGACTGCACTGCATAGTTAAGGAAAACGGATAGGAGAGACTTGTCATTGTATATCCTTCACTACTTTTTGAATGTTGCACTATGTGCAAATATTAGCTATTTTAATATTTTAATTATATAGAAGTAACAATATTATATTATATAATATATATAACATTATATATATATATATATATTTAAAAGCAATATTTATCTAACTAGGAAAAAAAAACAACTAAAGCCAAAGCTAGCAAAAGGAAAAGAAATAATAAAGACTAAAATGGAGATAAACAAAATGGAAAATAGAAAAGTAGAAACAACAAAAGAAAAAATTGTTTTTTTAAAGACCAACAAAATTGACCAACCTATACCTAGGCTAACTAAAAAAAAGATGATGCAAATAACTAAAATCAGAAATGACATTATCACCAACATCATGGAAATAAAATGTACTATAAGAGACTACATAAACAATAGTACATCAACATATTAGATAACCTAGATAAAATGGGCAAATTCCCCAAAACACACAAACTACAAATGACTCAAGAGGAAATGCAAATTTGAACAGATTTATAACAAGTAAAAAGATTGAAACAGTAATCAAAAACCTGCCCTGAAAAAGAAAATATCCAGGACCAATTTACTTCACTGGTGAATTCTACCAAACACTGAAAGAAGAATTAATACCAATTCTTCTCAAACTCTTCCAAAATATGGAAGAGGAGGAACTCATTCTAGGAGGTCAGCATTACCCTGATGTCAAAGACAAAATCAACACAGAAAGAGAAAAATACTTATCAACAGCCCTTGTGAGTAAAGACACAAAACTTCTAAAAAGTAGTATATAAACCATATATAACGAAGTATACACCATGGTCAAGAGGGATTTATCTCAGCAATGCAGTTCAACATAAAAAAAAAATAAATCAATATAATACACCACATTAACAGAATGAAAGAAAAGAATTACATGATCTTCTCAACTGACACAGAAAGATTACTGGACAAAATATAATACCCTTTCATGACACAAACATTCAAAAAACTAGGAACAGAAGAGAACTTCCTTGACGTGAGAAAGGTTAACAGTGTATTCAATGCTGAAAGATTAAAAGCCTTCAAACCAAGGTCAGAAACAAAACAAGGATGCCCACTTATGCCACTTCTATTCAACATAGTACTAGAAATTCTAGCCAGAGCAAATAGGCAAGAAAAAATAAATAAAAGGCATCCAAATTGGAAAGAAGTAAAACTATAAATATAGAAATACAGAATCCTAAAGAATCTACCAAAAAAACTTCTAGAGCTAATAAACAAATTCAGCAAAGTTGTAGGATAAAAGATCAATGTGCAAAATCTGCCTTATTTCAAAACACTAGCAATGGGCAATCAGAAAAGAAAATTCCACTTATAACAGTATCAAAAGGAACAAAATACACTGAAAATAATATATACCAAAAGAAGCGTGCCTTTGGTTCAGCAATTGTTTCTTAGATACAATGCCAAAAGTAAACAACCAAAAGAAAAAATACATAAATTGGACTCCATTAAAAGTAAAAATTTGATGCTTCAAATGACACCACCGAGAAAGTGGAAAGACAACCCACAAAATGGGAAAAACTATTTGCAAATCATATATCTGATAAAAGACTGGTATCCACAGTGTATAAAGAATTCTTACAACTAAATAACAAAAAAGTCTATAACCCAATTTAAAAGTGGGTAAATATTCAAATAGACATTTCTCCCAAGAAGATAAGCAAATGGCCAATAAAACATGAAAACATGCTAAATATCATATTATTAAGGAAATGTAAATCAAAACCACAATGCATTATCAATCCACACCCACTAGGATGACCATAATAAGAAAGATAGACAGGAGGATGTGGAGAAATTAGTACCTTCATACATTGCTGACAGGAATGTAAAAAAATGGTGCAACTGGTGTAGAAAACTGTTTGGCAGTCCCTCAGAATATTAAATATACAGTTACAATATGACCCAACAATTCCACTCCTAGGTAGAAAAATTTAAAAATACATCCACAGAAAAACCTATGCACCACTGTTCCTGGTATTATTTGCAATAGCCAAAAAAGCAGAAGTAACCCAATGTCAAACAACTGATAAATGGACAAACAAAAATGAGGTACATACGGGCAGTGTGATGGTGGCTCAGTGGCAGATTTCTTGCCTGCCATGCCGGAGACCTGGTGCCCGCCCATGCAAATAAATAAATAAATAAATGAGGTACATCCATACTAAGGAATATTATTTGAAATACAAAAAGGAGTGACATTCTGACACATGTTATGATGTGGATAAACCTTGAAAATATGCCATGTAAAGGAAATCAAGCACAGAAGGTCACATACTGATGATTTTAATGATATGAAACGGCCAGAATAAACAAATCTATAGAGAAAGAAAGTTGATTAGTGCCTACCTAGGACTGGGAGAAGAGGGGACTGGGAATGACTGCTAGTGGGTATAAGGTTTATTTTGGAGGTGACAAAAATGTTCTGTTACATGGTCGTGGTAGTTGCACAACTCTGAATATATGAACACTGACCGAATCGTACAATCTAAATGGGTAAATGTTATTGTTAGGCCAAATCCCCCACCCATAACTTCCACAAGGCCGCTTGCAAAATCAAATCTGCCCCTACTCTCGTGGCAGTCTCATGACTATCCTTGCATCCACCATCCAGCATTCCTGTAATAGCTCCCCTTATCAAACATCCATTCTCCAGCAGTTACAGTCCCTGCAATTACAATCTTGCAATAGCTCCCCTTATTCAGTATCCTCCCTCTGGCAGCTCCAAGCTTGCAATAACTCCCTCCTTAGCCAGCCAATTTCTTCCTCCAAGCTAAACAATGAAAATCCACCTCCCTCTCCCTATTCCTACCCGCCCCATCACTGTCCCGCCAACTTCGGGGCTGTTGCCACTTTAAGCGTCATCCTGCTTGTGCACAGCCTCACAATAAAGCTCCTTTAATCAAGTTTTGGTCTCCTCTCCTCCTTCCTGGTCGAGAAACCTATCAGTTACGGTATGCGAGTAACATCGCAATAAAACTGTTTAAAAAGTAAGTGTGAAACTGATACTATCCAACTATAAAACATGTATAAAGAAATCTTGTGTTCATGGACCAAAAAGCATAATATTGTTAACATGACCAATATATCCCAAAGTGATCGCTAGATTCAATGCAATTTCTATCAAAATTTCAATTGTCTTTTTTTGCAGACATGGAAAAGCCAATCTTAAAATTCACTTGGACTTACAAGGGACCCCAGACAGCCAAAACAATTTTGAAAAGAACAAAGGTGGAGGACTAGTACTTCCCAATTTCAAAACTTATCATAGAGCTATGGTAATCAAAGCAGGGTGAAATGGAATTAGGATAGACATGTTGATCAACGTATAGACCAAACATCTATATTCAATTAATTTTGGACAACAGTGCAAAGACCATTCAATGGAGAAAGAACAGTATCTTCAAAAATGGTGCTAAGACAACTGGATACTCATACCCAAAATAATGAAATGGGACCTTCATCTCACATAATACATGAAAATTAACTCAAAATGAATCAAAAGCTAACCTAAATATATGAGCTAAAACCATAAAATTCCTAGAATAAAGCATCCAGATATATCTTCATGACAATGGATTTGGCAGTGGTTTTTTAGATATGACACTAAAAGCCCAAGTAGTGAAAGAAAAAAAATAGCTAAATTGGACTTCATCAAAATTAAAAGTTTTTATGTAGACTGTACGAAAATGGTGGAGTAGAAAGTTCCAACAATCAGTTCCTCCCTAGAACAACTATTTGAAGGCAGGAACTGTCTGAATCAACTATTTTAAAACTCCAGAACCAGTAGATACTGTAAAGCACCCAGGGAAGAACAGAAGAAGCCGGTAAATTACAGCAGATACCTGTAAATTACACTTTCTGTACAGCAATTACCATCACTGATCTCCCTCACTTATGACAAGAAGCAGTAGGTCTCTGATGTAGCTTGCTGGTGCCAGAAAGAGCTACAAAATCAGTTTCCAAGATTGTGTTTTGGGGGTGGGAAGGTGGGTGAGGGAGTACAAGCTGATTGCTGGTCACTGCTTTTGACTATTCTTATTGTTTAGCTACTTCTGATTTCTGGAGCCCAGCTCTGAGGGTAGCCATTGTTCCAACTCTCCGCAGACAATGGCAGTAGAAGAGACTTAAAGACAGGAGCTTCCTCAGGGCTGCAGCAGATAGTTGAAGGGCTGCATTTGCTAGGCAGGGACCAAGTTAAGAAAGCACAGCTTTGGGGAGCCATGAAAGAAGCTCCTGGCATTCTTCCAGGTCCTTTCCTCATTACTTTCCCAGGGTACTTTGGAGCCAGCTACCTTTGTGGGGCCCTGGGCTTGTTTCACCTAGGAAAGACTGTTTTGGGGAACTCCTCACCAGAGTGCCCTTCCCTCCAGAATTTGCCCTCCATTAAAAGACAGCTTTAAAAAAAAAAAAAAAAAAAAAAAAAAAAAAGCAATGCCATAAACACATGAGGCAGATGGGCTGGAATAAAGACTTACATACTTTAAGACTCGGCAGCAGAACACCCAGGAGCTATGTTTCCTGGGAAGCATAAGGGGCATTCGAACTCCTGTAAACGAGGAACACCAAAGGCAACTAGCAAGACAAGCCCAGGATAAGCCAAAGGCCCAGAAAAAATCAAGAGGACCCTGCACTTCACATTCACCTTGGGCTGACCTTCCTGATAGGAAAGCCCAACTCTTGACAGAGAGCATAGCCAATGCAAAGCCAATTAGCAAAGAAGGTGAAAGGATTTTTTGCTCAGGTTTGCTTGGTATTGTTAGCTACTGACATTTAAGAAAATCTCTTATCATATCACCAGCTGGTCACAAACTCAAGAAACAGACATCTGAGGGAATAAATCCCAGAGTTAACATTTAAAAATATTAAAATGTAAAGTGTGCAACAAAAGATTACAAGACAGAGAAACAGGAAATGATGGCACATCCAAAGGAATAAGATAAAAGTCCAGAAAGCATCAACAAAAATGACTGGATTGTGGTCATGTTGGACAAAGACTTCCAAAAAAGGATCCTCGATATGTTCAAGGAGATGAAGGAAAATAAAGAGAAAGAACTAAAAGATATGAGGAAAACAATGAATGAACAATATGTGAATCTCATTAAAGAAACAAAAATTTTAAAAAGGAACCAAACAGAACTACTGGAGTTAAAGACCATAATAACTGAAATGAAAAATTCCCAGGAGGGTTTCAACAGCAGATTGGAGCTGGCAGAAGAAAGAATCAGTGAACTCGAAAACATGACAATTAAAAATGAGTCAGGCTAAAGAGCAGAAAGAAAAAAGAATTATAAAAAGTATCCCTCCTCTTCTATTTTTTAGAAGAATTTGAGAAGGATCACTGTTAATTCTTTTTTAAATGTTTGCTAGAATTCACCAGTGAAACTTGTTCTGGACTTCCACTGTGGGGAGGTTTTAATTACTGATTCAATCTCTTTACTTTTATATAGGTCCGTTTAATTTTCTATTTCCTTTAGAGTCAGTTTTTGTCATTTTTGTGTGCTATGGGTTTCATGCATTGCCCAAAAAGACATGCTGAAGTTCTAAACGCCAGTACCTGTAAATGTGACCTTATTTGGAAACAGGATCTTCACAGACGTAATGAAGTTAAGATGAGGTCATACTGGAATAGGGCTGGCCATAATACAAAGACTGATCTCATAAGAGAAAATTTGAACACAGAGGCACACAGGGAAGATATGCTGGTTTAAAACTGCTATGTACCTCCAGAAAAGCCATGTTATTTTAATTCAGTTCTGTCAGGGCAGACCTATCTTTTGATCAAGTTGTTTCTATGGAGATGTGACCCCACTCATTCAAGATGGGTCTTAATATGCTTACTGGAAGACATTTTGGAGAAAGTACAGACACTTGAAGAAAGAAAACGTCCCAGCAGGAACTAGAAGAACCCACAGGAGCTGAGGGAGCCATTTTGAAACAACCCAGGAGGGAAGGGCCAGCAGATATCACCATGTGCTTTTCCATGTGACAGAGGAACCCAAATGCAATTGACCTTTCTTCAGTGATGCCTTAATTTGGACATTTCCATGGCCTGAGAATTGTAACTGGTAATTAAATGCCCTCTGTAAAAGTCAATCCATTACTGGTATATTGCATTCTGGTAGCTTTAGCAAACCAAAGCAGAAGAACACCATTTAATAATGAGGGCAGAAACTGAAGTGATGCATCTAAAGCCAAAGATAACAAAGGATTGCCAATAACCACCAGAAGCTACAAGAGGGCATAGAACAGATTCTCCTTCAAGGGCCCCCATAAGAAATTAGCCTTGCTAACACTTTGATTTTGGACTTCTAGCCTCCAGAACTGTGAGAATAAATTTCTATTGTTTATAGCGACTCATTTTGTGGTACTTTGTTAGAGTAGCCCTAGAAACTAATCAAGTGTGTCTAGGAATTTGTCCATTTCATCTAAGTTATCCAATTGGTTCCTGTACAACTGTTCATAGTATTCTCTTATAATCCATTTTATTCCTGTAAGGTTGGTAGTAATGCCTGATTTTACTTATTTCTTATTTTAGTTTTTTGTGCCTTCTCTCTTTTTCTCTTAGTCCAGCTAAAGGTTTCTCAGTTTTATTGGCTGTTTCAAAAAACCAACTTTTGGCTTCACTGATTCTTTCTTGTTGTTATTGTTTTGGATATTTTTAATCTCTATTCTAATCATTCGTATTTCTTTCTTTCTGCCAGTTTACTGAGAGCTCTTCTTTTTTAATTCCTTGAGGTGTAAATTTAGGTTAAGAATTTGAGATCATTTAAATGCAGGCCTTTACAGTTACCTGTTTCCCTCAGAGCACTACTTTTGCTGAATCTTATAAGTTTTGGTATGTTGTGTTTTCGTTTTCACTCCATCTCAACGTATTTTCTGATATTCCTTGTGATATCTGCTTTGACCCATTGGTCGTTTAGGAGATCTGCTCAAATTTGAAACTTTCTCTGACCCTATTGTTTGAATCAGTTGGCACTCCACATTCCCCTTTCCCTTCTTGAAATTTTTCTTCATAGTACTTATCTTCATCTGAAATTCTATGTATTTACTTGTTATTTTATCATTTGTCTCTCTCCAAAAGGGGAAGCACTTTGTTTTGTACAATGTGTAGGCTTGGCTCCTAGTACACTACCTGACATATAAGGACTGAATAGGTATTTGTCAAACAAACCTTTTTAGTCTTACTTATTATTGGAATCCAAATTTTCACCACGGATACTGTGACATTTGATTCCAAGTAAGAAATATGCATATGGATTTTTCTTAGTCCAGGGCATACTGGAGAAAAGGCAGAAACTATTTTGACTAATTCCAAATCAGTGTGTTTCTATAAAAAAAATAAAAACTCCAAATTAAATTCCTTGAGATGAAGTAGAAGGATACATTTACATTTCATTTCCTGTATTTCCTTGTCATGCCTCTTTAGCTTCCTTTAAAGGTAAACAGTATATGGTATGGCTTATTCCATTTGTACTACCTTCCAATTGTTTAATGATCATAATTAGTATGACATCAGTCACTGCCCAATTATGTGACTCATTTCAATAGGAAGACAGACTCAGGTTTCTCATTGTCAAGCACATTTAAATACATATAAAATTTTTCTCTTAATTTAAAAATTACCAGTATAATTCAGCCTAGTGTTATTTCCTGTACACCTAGGTCTACTATAAGTACATTAAATGTGAAGAAAACTTTTTGATAATGAATAAAATAATCACTATGAGGTTAAAAATTTATTGTACTACCATCAAAATTCCCTAAATTAAAGGCTATCCCTGTATTTAAATGGTTGTTATAATAAATTACCATAAACCTGGTGGCTTAAAACCACAGAAATTTATTCTCAAAGTTCTGGAGGCCAGAGGTAAAAAATCAAGGTGTGCGGGCAGGACACAGTGGCTCAGCAGGTAGAGTTCTCGCCTGCCATGCCAGAGACCCGGGTTTGATTCCTGATGCCTGCCCATGCAAAAATTAAAAAATAAAGGTGTTTGCAAGTCCACACTCTCTCCAAAGGCTGTAGAGGAGTCTGTTCCTTGCCTCTTCTAATTTCTGGTGGCTGCTGGCATTCCATGGCTTGTGGACACGTTGCTCCAATCTCTACCTCTGTGGTTACAATGCTACCTCCTCCTCAGGGTGTCAAATCTTCCTCTATGTCTCATATATAAGGGCATTTGTGATAGTAGTAAAAGCACAACTGGATAATCTAGGATTTTCTTAACTCAAGATCCTTAACTTAATCACATTTGCAAAGATCTTTTTCTAAATAAGGTAACATTCACAGGTTCCATGGATTTGATGTGGATATCTCTTGGAGGCTATTTTTTTGGCCTACTATGCTCATCTTAATCAAGTGATCAAACTCAGCATCATGAATAATGAGGTAAGCTGGCATCATATACCTCCTGATAAAATGCCCTGAGAAGAACACCACATACCCTATGCAGTATCTTGGTCAAAAATACATATCTTGGGTGTGCCATGGTGGCTCAGCAGGCAGAGTTCTCGCCTGCCAAGCCAGAGACCTGGGTTCATATTCCCGGTGCCTGCCCATGCAAAATAAATAAATAATAAATAAATAATGCATAACCGGAATCAATCAAGACGAAAACAATCAGACAAACCCAAAATGAGAGAGACACATTCTTCCAAAATATTAATGTCATTAAAGATAAATAAAGATTAAAAAACCATTCCAAATTAAAGGACTCTAAAGAAGCCTGACAATGAAATGCAATGTGTGATCCTGGATTGATTCCTGAATCTCACAAGGAAAATAAATTTTCCTTTCTTTTTTTTGGCTATAAAAGGTCACTAGGACAACTGGCAAAATTTGAATATGGAGTGCACATTAGATAATAGCAGTGCATCAACATTAATTTTTTCTGAATTTTATCATTATGTTGTGGTTATATAATTAATGAGATGAGAGATAAAACAAATGTGGCAAAATATTAATAAGCGATGAATCTAGGTAGAGGGTACATGGCTGTTTTTCAAACCATTTTTGAAGCTTTGCTGTCAGTTTGAATTTTTTTCAAAATAAAAAGTTGAAAAAGTTTTTCTTCCCATGAAGCAAGCCTGTATTTACAGCCACTAATTTCCCCCTCCTCAATAAAAATTACACTTTCCCTAAAAATTTAAATTAAAAAAAGAATCTAACATAGTAAAAAGTTCTCTAGTCCTCTGATCATTTTCCCAGAAAAAGCAGCTGAGCAGGGTATTTTTCTTCTGATCACAATCAAGAAAGACTGAATATAAGCAAGAAATTCACATTAAAACACAAACATAAGGGCAGGTCATGGTGGCTCAGCAGGCAGAGTTCTCGCCTGCCATGCCAGAGACCCAGGTTCAATTCCTGGTGCCTGCCCATGTGAAAAAAAAAACAAAAAACACCCACAAACATACTCATGCGGGGATAAAAAGAATTATTTCTTGTCAAAAAGGAAAAAAGAAAAAAAAAAGAATCGAAGAAGGAAGTTTAAAGTTCATTCTCTGGGTACCCCACAGAAGGAAAAACAAAGGGGAACACTAAACCAGAATGCTTGGAAAAGACATTCTCATATTGTCTTTCCAAAACCAGAATTGAGCCTTATGAAACAGTAGCATATAAGAGAAACCACATTTTAACCAAAGAGGAATGTTATACATAAGAGAAACTATTATTAATTTGGTTTTTAAAACTTAATTAAAGAATACCTTGGGTGCTATCTTAGAACAGCAACAAAAAATTAGGGGAGTGAGAGCAGGAACTCTTCCCCTAATAAGTGTAATCCATGAAACCTGTTATTTGGGGTTGGCGAATAATGATTTTTGAAACGGTTTCTCTCTCTCTTATATCCCCTCATTGGCAAATTTAACTATGCTCAAATAATAATTATAGAGTGAAAATAAAACCTCCCAAAAGAATCCAAACAAAAGATAACAAAACTGAAACTTCAAAATAAAGCAAAATGTTGAAAAATTATGTGTTTTGAAAGAAAAAAAGAATATTGTCCTGAAACATTATTAAAAACTTACCTTCTGGGACAGGAAACACTTCAGCTATTGAGCCTAAAATGGTTAACGCTGAAAATCTAGTTGGATAGGAAGATCCAGGAAATAATGCTCCAAAAAGACTGTTGGTAATGGATGACATGAAATTCTAAAAAATATATTAGAGTAAGTACAATTACCTTAATTCATAAGAGATTATCTTCAGAGTATCACCTTTGGGGCAGTTTTTTTAAAAATTAAGAAAGCAGAGATTTTTAAAAACAATACTGGTTTCTCACTTAGCTTAATAACCCAGCTTGGCACCCCTTGCCGTGACTTAAATGAACCCTATCTTTTTAGGGTCAACAAGAAGTACAATTCCATTATAATCTAGACAAGAACATATTTTTCATGAAAACAAGATACCTTGTGTCAAGGGAAGGCTATATGAAAATTGATTTTCCTCACCAGAATCCAAACTGATTTTAATCCAGGCTTCAAGGGTGTGTTCACTTTTTTTTGGGGGGGGGAGGGGTGCATGGTTCAGGAATTGAACCCAGGTCTCCTGCACGGAAGGCAAGCATTCTACCACTGACCCACCAGTGCACCCAGCTAAAAGGTATACACATTTTAGTTGACCAACGGCATACCCGGTATATACTACTGGGTAAATGTGGCTATAATGACCTAATTCCTAGAAGGATCTGACTATTCCACTGCCTTGCCCTGTCCCTTTAAGACTCCTGCTAGGTTGTTCTGTTTATACAAATGGTAAAGAATGAAAACTTAAAAAAAATACAGTTAAAAAAAGCAAAGGGGGAAATACTTTGTCCAGCATAAAGTCATCTTTCTCTAATTAAAAGAATAAAAAAGGAAGGTAATGCCTGTGTGAGACCAAGGAGAAAAATTGTAAGGAAAAGTTGTGATCCTCCAGTATCTTGACACTGCTACGTCACAGTAGCATATACTTGTAACTGAGCAGCACGTAGGCAGCCCTAGTTTCAGTGGACTCCAAACAGGATCCCTATACTCATTTTTCTGGTCAAGGACATACAATCTAGGCAATTTATCTTTTAGGTCTTCACAAGCCCTAAGAACTTATGAGGTTATTCATTGCATTGGTTTCAAAGGAATAGTTAAATGGCTGAAAAGTGTTCCAGTTAAATATGTTTTAATTATAAATAAACAGTACTCATATTAAAGGACAAGTTCACCTTTAAAGAATTATTTTATGCTAAATATATTGTCATTTATAGTTTTAGGCATAGTTCTTCTTTCCCTCAACCAGACTGTCAGTGCAGTGGTGGCAGAGAGCCCAATTTATAAGGGTAGACTCCTAGTCCCAGGCAGACCCCTCAACAGCCCACTCACTTCTCCCACCACAACCACCGAAGAAGGAACTCATACACTCTCTCAGCACTTTTAATGGCTCATACTGACACTTCCAAGTGCCTTAGACTAGCGTTCAAAACTCTACTACCCATTCACAATTTGATTTTCTAAACTCATTTCCTATTACTCAACTACTTCATCCCTATCCTCCACTCCTTCATCCCCAGTTCTTAAAATGTCATTCACACAGTGAATTCCCTACTCCCCCAATTTTCCCTGTACTTTCTTACCTCTAAACCATCAACTGCACTGCTATAGAGAAAAACCACTTGGATTTTAGAGTCAAGAACTGATTCGAATTGGTGTCCCAGTTTTACCACTTCCTAGCTGAATAACCCAGGACAGGTTACTGAACTTTTCTAAGCTTCAACTTTTCTCACTTGTTAAGTGGAATAATAATGCCTATTTCATAGTGTTATTATTAAACATCAGGTAAATACGTGGATAAAGCATTTTGAAATTTAAAAGTAGTCTGATTATTAATATTAGTTATTCAGATATGAAGGCACTCATCCAATTCACAGCCTCCTCCTCTCTTCCCAGCATGTTGTCAGCTGATAGGTGGGCTGAGCCTACCATACACTATGCATGGTACCCATTGTTAGGATGACGAGGATGACATAATACCAAGGACACAACCTCTGAAAGCCACAGGTGACAATCAGCTGGGAGAAAACATCAGAACAAAGAGATTGACTCCGATTAAGACTTCAAAAGACTAATTTTCAAAAAATGAATATCTATAAGCACAAACTGAGAAATCACACATGTGAAAATCACAACCTGAATCCAAAACATAGGCACCTAATTGAACGTCATCTTACCCCTTAAAAAATGAAGCAAGATAGAGATGTTTTCTAGTACTGACCAAAGATAGGCTAAAAAATAACTTCCATTTTCAGAGTGATTTATAGTTTAAAAAGCGTTTTCTCATTTAGCCCTCAAAACCAACCTTCAAAGGAGTGTTATTAATCCCACTGTATAGTTGAGAAGACCCAGAGACAACCAACTAATTAGTGGCAAAAACAGGACTTGAATCTATGTCCTTCAAATTCAGGTTGTAACTTGCAAATCTTTAGAATTGGGACTGTAAAAAGGTGAAGCTGATTTCAGCCTTAGTATAGGAATATTCTTCTTTAGATGATTTTCTGTCTTTTAAACACAAAATTAAACCAAGGCAACTTTACTGATGCTTAGAGTAGGTAGTGGGTTTATCATGGCTCAAACTGTCGTTAATCTATTATACCAGTTTCCCTAACTGAGATAAAATAGATGCACTTTGTCATCTATCTGAGCCTTACAAGAAAATAAAGGTCTGCTTCAAAAGGCCAGATCTGGGGTAAGAAACCCGTGAAAAGCTCATTCTAAGGTCGAGCTGAATCCTGGTCCACATGGGCACTGCTGTACTTGGCATTCATCAATCCAGCTAACACAGTGTCCTGAAGCCCAGCACTACCCCTCTAGCTCACTCCAAAACGGGATAGATGGGAACCTTTAAACCTGGACCATGGGCCAGGAGTCACGAGCTTGAAGTAAGCTAACAAAAGTCACATTAGTCTAAATTTAAGCAAGCCAGACAGAGCAGTTTTCCACCCTGGGGTGACTAGAGGAGTTCAAGGCCAGGCAATTAGCTTTTTGTTAAAGTACTAAATTCATCTGGCTCATGTACGCTGTAAATTTTTGAGGTTAGTCCATTAATATTATTCTGTAACAGCCCTCAGGCCAGCACGGGTTCCATTACCCCATGCTACCATAAAAGGGGTACCAAGTGCCAGAAGGAATATATAAAACTCAGCTTGAAAGGGGAAAAAGCACAGAAACACCATTAACCTAAAGACTTCCATTTCTCTTCCCTTAATGTTTATTTATAATTGCTTTAAGTTTCTTAAACATCTGTATGTCTAGAAATATATCACCTACCTTATATTGCTCTAAAGAAACAGATGGATGCTGTCTGGTTAACTCATTCTCTGGTTCATGTTTGGATTTGCTTTGCTCCAATTTATAAAGTACCTGAGAACTTTCCTGTATTCTGCAAAACAGCTTTTGAGAAAAAGAAAAATGAAGCATATGTGAGCCACGCTACACTGAAAGGTCAGTTTGAAAGGCAAGGGAAGGGTTTCCTAAATTCTTTACAATAAACTTCAGGCAAAGGGGGTAGTAGTATTTACATGTACTTAATATTTACATGATGCTTCTTTTTTGAGAGAACAGTAACATTTCTATTTTAACAATCAAAAACAAAGTATTGCTACAAACCAGAATACAGTCATTAAACCACACAGTTCTCTTATTTCCTTGAAGTTGGCATGAGTCTGAAGATAATATAGTCATTTCTCTACTCAACCAATTCTGCACCCAATAAATGTGCCATGTGATTAATTCAAGTTGAATTATTCAATAATGACCTTTCATGAGGCACTTAAAAATGCAAGGATTTTCTTCCGTCTGTTGCCAAACTTTTCTTAAGTCACCTTACACCCTGAGAACTTGAGCACTAGATTTTTTTGTTCTTTAAAAAAAAAACATAGCTCAATGTTGATTTACTACACCAAAATGAAAGGATTTTATTCCCAAATATAAACATTATGGAATCATAGAACAGGTCACAGAAGGGCCATGAAGAAATATGGTGGGCCAATTGCACAATCATTCCCACACGCTCTCAAAATCTGGGCTCTTTTTAAAGACAATTGCCAAAACAGAATTCATCACTTTCCTAAAGATTCAATAACCATTCTTCTACTTTGATGGGTGAGCCTACCTTTTTAAGAAGAGAACAAATCTGTTGCCGCACTCCTGGAGACTGGTTATTAAGATTGTATGTAATAAAGAACAGAATCAACTCCATTTCTTCTGTGGACACAATTTCTGTGCTTCGATTACTTTCACAAAGCAAGCCTAAAGTATCTATCCGTACCTAAAATAAACCAAGCTATAAGATGTTAATTTTTCAATGAAATAAGTAAACCTTAAACAAACCACTTAAAATGTTTCATTTACACAGGTTACCTCAGTTCACCATATGTAACTTTTAAAAGTTCCCTAATACCACAAATCCTGTGGTTATTTCCCATATTATTTTTATTAAATGTGTGAACTGGATATGTATAAAAGTCAACAATCTTAAAGATTCTTATTCCACAGTAATTCTCAACTTCATTCCTTTTTCTCTTTTACCTTACCACTTCACTCTTAGATTATTACCATGCAGGTGCTCTCACTCTTAGCCCACCATTATCATCTGTTTCCATTAATGCCATTTCCTTGCTGAAGACTCTGGAATGGCTCTGGTTTTCAGTTACAAACTGAATGAAATCAGACGTCTTCAGCCTAGCATTAGAGCCTTCCATAAGGTGGATGTTCCTCCACTCTTGCCAAAACAATATATTTAATCATCCTCTGGATCTTGTTTTCTCCACCCTTACCTTATGCGTGCTTCTCAAACACATCTTCTCCTCTAATCACACCTATCACTTTCCAAACCAATCTCAACCTAGTCTGATCACTCTCTCCTTCTGTGCCTCCTAAGTCCTGATGCATATACCAGGATGCATTTGAACTGTGTTGTCTTCTAAGAGTTCCCAATTGTTTCACACAGGTTTTCTTACCCCCACAACTAATCTTTAAGTAGCCTGAGTGTAGGGTCTACACCGTTTACTTCCTATTCATTCTCTCCATGGACCCTATAAAATAGGGCAGAGCACAAAGTAGGGGCCTCTATCTTAGACTGCTAAATGAAGGAATAAATCAGAGAGCTATCACATATGTGAATTCTCAGATATTTTGTTTACTTACTTGGCTATGCTGATGGATTAAGCCTTGCTTTATTCTTGCAGTGGACACAAGACTCCCCCAGGCATCGGCTGCAGATTGGAGATGCCCATGAGCTCTAGCTGTTCGCAGACAAGCCATCAATGCTCCCAAAGCCCCTCTGCTATTACAAGACCCTAAAGATGGAAAAGATTGCTCTTATCTAGGAAGCACTACAACAAAGATCATTACTATGCTATGCAACAACTGCTACAATTTCAGTAGCCAGTGTTCATAATGTGTCTATCATTATATTTCAAAAAACAAAAATGACATTTTAAACTAAACTCTAACACAATTAAAGTAGCTATCATAAAATTATTATAAAATTAATTTAATAATTCTTGGGTCAATAATTTCAAAGTAGTATAATTCTTTTATTATGAACTTGAAAAAATCATATTTATTTGTTACTATGTTCACTTTTCCCTCAACACTTAGAAAGTGAACTGGGAGGAAAAAAAGAGGTGGGGAAATATTAAAATCAATTTAAAAATTAAAATGACTCTCAGCCAAGAATAGGAAAAATACTTCAGTGACTAGAGACTATTATTTTCTTAATAGATAATGAACCTCTGCATATTTTGGTGTTATTGTTTCTCGTTGGTAAAAAAAAAAAAAGATAAAAAGAGGATCACCAAGAAGCTGATCCTTTGAGAGGTTAGGACATTAGCTAGGAACAGGGAGTTCTGGCTCACAGGGTACCTTGACATAAAAAATAGGCTGCTTTACTTCAGAACAGATTCATGAATTCTAAACTTGGATGGCGTCTCAAAAAAGTGAGAAAAATTACTGTTAAAATAAGTAATGGCTCATTTTTGCCTAGGGAAATCAAGTTTTCCGGATACCTCGTGGTTATTCTTTTAAGTACTGAAAGTTTTTAATCATTTTAGTTGGAAATATTTCTTAAAATAGCATATTCATGCATTGTTCAACAGAATATAATTTTAAGATGTACCTGATGAGTCAGGATCACCATTTTGCACATTAATTACTGACTTATGCTTTAACATAGTGGTTTCTCAAGATTACTAAGTTTCAATAGGAGATATGCCCCTACGCTAAATGACTACAGTCAGCCATTCTTGAGGCCATGCCTCGAAATGTAGTGTCTTACTCGGAGACAAAAACTTGTTACAAGAAAACCTTCTCGACCAAAAGGGGGAAGAGTGAAATGAGACAAAGGGTCAATGGCTGAGAGATTCCAAACAGAGTCGAGAGGTTATCCTGGAGGTTATTCTTATGCATTAAGTAGATATCACCTTCTTATTCAAGATGTAATGGAGAGGCTGGAGGGAACTGCCTGAAAATGTAGAGCTGTGTTCCAGTAGCCATGTTTCTTGATGATGATTGTATAATGATACAGCTTTCACAATGTGACTGTGTGATTGTGAAAAACCTTGTGTCTGATGCTCCTTTTATCTACCTTGTCAACAGAAGAGTAGAAAATATGGAATAAAAATAAATAATAGGGGGAACAAACATTAAAATAAATTTAGTTTGAAATGCTAGTTTTCAATGAAAGGGAGGGGAAAGGGGTATGGTATGTATAAATTTTTTTTTCTGTTTTCATTTTATTTCTTTTTCTGAATAGATGCGAATGTTCCAAGAAATGATCATGATGATGAATATGCAACTATGTGATGATATTGTGAATTACTGATTATATATGTAGAATGGAATGATCAAAATAGGAATGGTTGCATTTATTTGGTGTTTTTTTGGTATTTAAAAAAATAAAATAAATAAATAAAAGAACTTGTTACTGCCAATTTACCTGTCTTCAACCTTGCCTAAACCAGTTTTTAAATACTGTCTCAACCATTCAAATGAGCAAATTATATAAAACACACAAATTTTCACTCCAACCTGTTAACAGAATAGATAAATGAGAAGTTGGTAAAATGAATTAAAACCTAGTAGCAAAGAAAACTTTATGAGCATAACTGGAATCTTACTCCATAGCTTGCAGAAATTACTTCAGCCAACAAAAGAACTGTTCAGCTATGTAGAAGAATAGTCACTTCCATCTAGAATCCCCATCACTAATATTCTTCTTTACCATTTACAAAAGTGATGTTTAAATTTTAAAGCAGTCAACATCCACCTAGGTATCCACATTTAAGCATCATAATTAGAAATTACTAGAACAAAAATTCATTTCCTTACCAATTTTAGCATCAGCAGAAGTCTGAAGAATCTTCACCATGTAGCTTACGCTTTCAGGGCTGCAATTCAGTAATTTTGGCAAGTAATAATCAATCACATAAGATTTCTGATCTAGATTTCCTTCACAAAGTATAAAAAGGAGAGGAGAAACCCAAGTTTCATGCCACTGGTCAATCCACATGCTGTCAACAGTATGGGATTTCAAATGACTCCTGTGATTTTTAAACATGGTTTCCAAGAGGTCACTTGCATAAGGTACCAATGACTGGTCCCCCATCACCTCTAAGATTTGAGATGGAATAGTTTTATCTACTGCCAAAATATGTTCAATTCCTATGCATTCAACCAAACAACTGAGGCATGTGTACTTTCCTTTAATATGCCATTCTAATCGCAGAAGACTCTCAGTCAGTCCCAAAAAGAAAGGATCAGTGGCAGAATGTGCCCCTTCTGTAGTGAGCCAATGCATTTGGAGAAGATTTTTGAATATGATTTTGGTTTGGTGTCTCAGAGCATCCAAAGGATGTTCCCAGTGGGTATAGACATATTCTAAAAGTCTCCCAACTATGCTTGAATTCCCACTGAGACTGCTCTTTAGGCTTGGAGAACTTGATTCAAGGGCACATATAGCTGAATTGGTCCAAGATGTCAAGATTCTAGACAGAAACATTTCCAGAGTGGATTCCTTGATCCTAAAAAATAAAACAAGCTACATTATTGTTGATTTTAAACTTATTTAGACTTTAAAAACATAAAATACAAAGAATGATTAGAAAATTGAATCATTATTAAATTTACAACAAAAACATTACATATAAGGCAAAAAAAGGTATCAAATCTGTATATGAATTTTTCCATCTTCTAAAAAATAGCCCAAAAGGAGGCATAAGAAAGTAAAAATGATGGAAATGTTCACTATCTTGACTGTGGTGATGATTTCAATAGATGTTTTAAAACAAAACTGAAGGCCCAGGGTTGTGAAAAGGGGGCTAGGGGATATGGGATGGGAGACTGCAAATTGGTATGGGATTTCTTTTTGGAGTGATGAAAATGTTCAAAAATTGACTGATGATGGTTTCTGGTAGATGTAATGAATATACTGAAAAATACTGAACTGCATACTTTAAATGGATGAATTATATGGCATGTGAATTATCCTCAATAAAGTGGTTTTAAAGATATGGTGAAGATTTTTTTTTAATTTCTTGAAAGCATACAGTTTTAAACACATATAAACTAAACAACATATTAAAAAGTTAGAATATCATAATTTTCCTTCCTCATCTATATGCTCAGTATTATCAAGCTATATCTATGGATTGACATTTTTAAGCACATGATCACTTGCAGCCAAAAACAGTAAAAAAACAGAAAATGAAGACCAATGAAGTCAGAAGACCTGATTCAATTCTGGCTCGGGTTCTTATTAGCAACATGCTCTTAAAAGTAAATACTCAGGGCAGTGCAACAGTGGCTCAGTGGCAGAATTCTCGCCTGCTATACCAGAGACACAGGTTCGATCCCAGAGCCTGCCCATGTAAACAAATAAATAAATAAATAAATGCTCATTTACTTTCCTGAGCTTCACTTTAGCCCTTCAACAAAATAAGAAAATTCTGATCAATCAGACATATGAGGATCAAATTAGATCATCTATGTTGAAATTATTCATAAACTCTAAAGTATTTTCAGTTTTTAAAAATGCTAGCATATACTCTAAGTGTTAAAATTAATTTTAGAAATGCTCATGACAGGTTAACTTAACACCAATAATTCCTATAACTCTCTCTCTCTTGCCATCATCCCATCTTCTCTTGCTCTACTGTCACATCTACTTTGCTCACTATACATAAATCATTTTCCATATAGCTTTTATCCTGACCATCTTCCATTAAATCACTAAGTATGCTGGTTCAGGTGGCACCTAATAGCTTCCAGTGATGCCTTACAAGCAAACAACCCACCACTAAAAAATGAGACAGCATCAAAACTCACTGTGAACTCAAAGTGAATAGAACATGTGCAGTATCCAAGAGCAAAGCTTCCCATCTTGGGCCCATGCCCCCATTCTGCCAGTCCAGCATGACGAGTGTCCCCTGACACAGGAATAAGAGAGCGAACCCAGGGACCTCAGCACAACAAAGGATCCTGCAGCTCTTCACAAGCCACTCAGGGAGGCTGCTGCAGTCCACCGAACAGAGAAGCAAACTACTAATCTGGAAAAATACAACACAAATAATGCATACAAAGCCTCTAAAACTTTTCAGAGATATTTCAAAATATAAACCCAAAATTTCTTTCCCCTGAAACATCCCAGGAAAATAACCAAACCTAAAGGTTAGGAAAAAAATTAAAAATTAAAAAAGGCCTTGACAAACACTAGAATTATTATACTAAATTTAAAAAAAAATCAAAACCATGAATATGAACCATTTTGCCATTTTTAATGTACTAATAGATCGTAACACAGCAGCACCTTCAGGTGGATGAGTTTAACTCATTTTTTTGAGTGGCTATTTGAGAAATAAAAATCTTAAATTTCATCCAATGATAATTATTTTTATGTGATCTCATAGGATAATAACTAAAAAAAGTTTCTAGATAACAGAATAAGGGAAAAAAGATTTTTAATGGTATAAATACAAGGATTGTGGTCTAAATTATCAAACTATATTTTCTATATGGAGCAAATTCACTGAAAATTGACTCTAACATGCTTACCATTAACATAATTTGGGTTATCCTTAATACAAAAAATATGTTTATCAGAAAGCTATTTCTGTGTATAACTATACATTAATCTCAGCATAATTTTACTGATATATATTACAAATACTTTTATGATATGAATGAAAGATGGAACTGAACAAATACCATTAGAAAAAAACTGGAAGGATAGTCACCAAAACTGTTGATGGTGATTACCTTTGTAAGATGGATTATTACTATCTTCTTTTGACTTTGTCGGGATTTTTATCTTTATTACAAGAGAAAAAGGTCACTAGAAAAATCTAGACTATAGCAAAAAAAAAAAGGATTTCACTTCTATAGAAATACTTTTAAAATATATGTCCAAGTCTCAATAAAGCACAATTCTTAAGGAGATACACTTACCAAATCAGGAATCTTTTCAGGAGGATCAAACATAGTCTTAATAAAAAGAATAACAGCTAATCCAGATGTGCTCTGAATTGTTTGCAAGAGGTCATCTATTCAGCAAAGAAGCAAAAAGCATGTATTAAATGATGACTATTCTAGTACAGTGGCAAAAGTAGATGCTTTGGAGTCAGACAGTCCTGGGTACAATTTCTAACTCGACCACTTCCTAGATAAACAGGCTTGGGAAAGTTATTTAATCCCCTGGGAGGTTTCTCTTATGTACAATGGGAAAAAGTTACACCTATCTAATATAATTGTTATAAGGTATAAATGACTTTTATGCCCAGCACATACATATTCAATAAATGTAATTCCTTCCTCTCTTTTCTATCATCTTTCTTTTCATCTACTGTCTTCCAGCACACCTAGTAACATCACCTGTCCCTTCTCCTCCACCAATGCCTCTGTATCCCATATACTTTATCTTAAAGAGATTTTAGGGCTTATACAAAGAGCCTATATCAATGCTAATTATAAAATTTGCTTTCATTACCACTGTACCCAATGCAACCAGTCTTGATTGGATATCTTCTTTTTTGTTCTACCTCTTTTAGCCTCCATTTGTGAGAAAGTATGCAAAATAATATGATGAACTGTTCAGCATAAGGCAAGATGTATGACAGACATAAATTACCTACTTAACACACATTCTACCCTTCATCCTTGCTAAAAGAGCTGTAATGTTGACTGGGACAGCCATGTGCCCAGCTAAAGACAAGATACTTGCTTTATTAGTTTTCCTTGCAACTAACCAGTCACATGGCATGGCTCAAGCCATAGGGTACTTTTGTTTTTCCTGATGAAAGGTAAAGATGCAGCTGGCCCTCCTTCTTCCTGCCATGAGTACAGGCATGACGTCTAGAGCTGCCACAGTCATATGGTAATCATAAGGCAACAAGCATGAGGATAAAAGTCAAAACGCTAAAGATGGAAGAGCAGAAAGGGAGAGAAAAATCTGGGTCTAGGCTGTGCACACACGTTTTGGACCACCTGTCATGTGGGGCATAGGGAAGGCAAATTTGCTCAAGTCCCTGAAGTTGGATTTTCTGTTACTTGCAGCTAAACGCTTTATTGATACATGAAGCCTTAACATTCTGGGGAAGAATAGGTATCAGCAACTTTTCATACTGAAATTGTCTTTCCTGCATTTCACTAAACAGGCTTTCTTTTAGATTTATAAATTGAGATTAACAAATTCCTCTTCTAAAAAGCAAATGTCCTCTGAAAAGTTAACCATAAATTACGACTTAGTAAAAGTAACATTAATTGCTTTACTTTCCTTTTAATATCTATCTGAGATTGTAGACAAGAAGAAAAATGGAAATATTAACTGGATAGTAAGATAGCTAGGACTTATATTAACTAGCAGGGTTAAAAATAAACAATGAGATAATATTTTTTCCCATCTGCCTAACAAAACCAGAGTCAATTCCTGTCCCTTATAAGCAAAAGCCCTGAACAGAAATCACTTAATGCTTTTCAAAGTTAAGTTAATATCAGTACATACGTCCTGATATAAAATAAGAGGTGAAGAAAGGGTAATTTAATTTTCTACATGAATACTTCTGTGTTAAGGATCACTTCTTATGGTCGTCTTCTTACTACAATATAAACACACAGAAAACTACCAAAAACAATTATATAGCTTAATGAATTACTGGAAGACAAACAACCTTGTACTCACCACACTAGGACGAGAAATAGAACTTGGTCACCCAGCCCAGAAGGCACATCTATTTTCCTCATCCCAATCACACACCCACCCTCTCATCCTAAGCATTATTCTGACATTTATAGTTATCATTTCCTTATTATTTTTCAGTTTTATCAATGATAAACGCATTCCTAGACTCTATAGTCTAGTCTTGTCTATTTTTTTTTTTTATGTCTTTTCTTTTTCCCCACATGGGCAGGCACAGGAATTGAACCTGGGTCTCTGGCATGGTAGGCAAAAATTCTGCCACTGAGCCACTATCACATCGCCCTTGATATGTCTTTTAAGTTACTTTTAATCTAAGGGTGCTCTCGCCATCTCTTTATTTTCATTAACAAGGTTTCTCTGTTGACAAACACTGGCCATTTGACCTGCTGAGTTTCCACAATTTGGATGTTATGATTTGCTTACTCCTGGTGCAATTCAATATGTTACTCTGTCCTTTCTGCAAATTGGCAGTAGTTTCTGCAAATTGGCAACTGGACCTACAGACTGGATCATTCTCAAATTTCATCCCTTTGGGGAAAGACTACAATGATGACACCAAGAGGCACATGTTATCTCTTTTAATATCAGCAATTGTTGATGCTTAAGGCCTGTATTAATTCATTGGGGTAACAAAATGGTAATGTTTTAATGTTACCATTTCTCTTTCATATATTAACTGGAATATTTTTATAAAGAGATATATCTCCTCACCTGGTTATTCAGTAGTACAGTTGATGTGGATAGAAGCAGTATATGAGATATAAAAAAAGGATCTGGACCACCTCATAGTCGGCAACTATTGTTATTATTTGAAGATAACACCTCCTACTAAGAAATGTATGGGCTATACTACCTTTCAAGATCTTCCCTCCAAATTTGAAAATTTCCTCTGAAGAATTTTATTTTGCTATTTAAAGTCTATGGCTCTTTATTTGTGTATAATCTGGTCATTCCCTGGAATTTCAGGTATTTGAGGGACACCTGAGACACAGAGATAGAGCCCTGTAGCTATGAAAGTCAGCATTACCTCATATAGCAACTGATAAAAACACTGAAAAAGCGATCAGACTTCAACTAGAGATATGAATGAAGCTGATCTGGATAGGACCAAGGTAAATCAGATACAGGGTAAAGGATGACATGGTCCCTATTTTAAAACTCCGACTTTTGTGTGAGACTAAAGGAACAGATGTTTATTTGGTACAAAATTTATATTTTTGGTAGCACACTATCTAATTTAACTTGTATGGTCAGTTTATCTGAACACCATAATTACATGGACTTTTGAATACGGTGTGAGATCTTATTGGTTTGTATAAGTTAGTGTAATTCCCCAATACATCCCAGAGTAATTTGGAAAAAGAATAAAAAAGTATTTGCAAAGCCCCCTTGAGGGACTGGGAAGAAAAGAGGAAATATTAAACTTCCCCACCTGGGGAATTCCTGATATTCTCACAGCATTGAGAACAACCAATTTCACAGGACAAGCCCTGGATCCTGGAGCTCATTCCTATGAAACTTACTCCTGCAAAGGCAAAACTAAACCAACTTATAAGTGCCTAAGAGTCACTCCCACAGAACTTCTGTGGCCTCTCTCTCTAAGTCAACTCTACAGGTGAAATACTGCCCTCCCCTCTACGTGGGGAATGACTCACAGGGGTGTATATCTATCTCCCTGGCAACGTGGGACATGACTCCCAGGGATCATGGGCTTGAGAAAGCCTTGACCAAAAGGGAAAAGAGAGAAAGGAGACCAAATAAAGTTTCAGTAGCTGAGAGAGCTCAAATAGAGTCAACCTCAAGTTATTCTGGAGGTTATTCTTACGTATTATGTAAATATTCCTTTTCAGTTTTTAAGTGTTTTAGGTTAGCTAGAGGAAATACCTGAAATTGTTGAACTGTATTTGAGTAGCTATGATTCTTGAAGATGACTGTATACTATATAGCTTTTATGTGTGACCATGTGATTGTGAAAACCTTGTGACTGACACTCCTTTTATCTAGCATATGGACAGATGAGTAAAAAAATAAGGAGAAAAAATAAATAATGAGAGAGATGGAAACAAGGGGTAAGAAAAATTGGGTAAATTGCAATACTAGTGGTCAATGAGAGGGAGGGATAAGAGAGTATGGGACATCTGGGGTTTTTCTTCTTTCTTTTTATTTCTTTCTCTGGAGTGATGTAAATGTTCTAAAAATGACCACGGTGATGAATATACAAACCTATGATAATGTGAGCCAATGATTGTAAACTTGGAATGGACTATACAGTGTGTGAAGATATCGCATAAAAATATTTAAAAAAATAAAATAAAGTCTATGCTCATGAACACTAAGATCAGGTTTTCTGCTTTATATAAAACATATATACACTTACAAAAATCCTCCATATTATTATATTGATACCTTTAAAATCATAATACCTTTAAAAGAAAAACCATTAAAACCACTATAATCCAAGGCCTTTAACTATCATATATTTCATACAATTATTAGGAAAAGTTGATTGATACACAATTATAATCATCATTTGTACATTGTTACACTTACCATCACTTAAAAACTTGGTAAAAATACTCAGCAAGCTACACATACTTTGCCATAACGAAGAATTGGAAGCCTTCCAAAGATTTCCCTGGAAACCTTGTACTTTCTGTACTAACGTCATTGAAACTCTAATGCCTACCAATAAGTCGTTCATCAACTGCGTTTGAACAATATGATTTCCAGCAAATTTTCTACAAAGAAAAGACAATATTACAAAAGAAGATTCAAACAAAAGCATCATCATTTTCATCCCTTTTCAAAATAAACATACTCCAAAGGGCCAAAACTAATTTTAGATTATAGGAGATACTCATATCTCTCCCTTTCATTCTCATAAACATTCCAATTATGTGGCATTTATTGCAACCTTTCAGTACTCTTAACTTACCTCAATATTTCTTCTTTTTCTCAGTCAGTGACTAATTTCACTTTTGCATTTCAGAAATCCAGATTGAATAACACAAATTTACAAAGTTGACCATTCCACTGACCTCCTATATTCACCTTCATCTATCTTCCAAGATGACAGACTCTCCTAGATTTTCTCCTCCTTCACCATCACTCCAACTCAGATACCTTGGCTAGTTCTTCCTCTTTTCCCTGATCTTTTAATGTTAGAGCTCCCCAGAACTCAATCCTTTGTTCTCTTCTCTTTCTCATCTAATTCACTCTCCTGGGGCTGATCTTCCCTAACTCATGAACTATGATCTACATGCTGACAAATCCCAATTTTTTATCTCCAGTCTAGACCTCTCTAATTTCAGACCTACATATCTAACTGCCTAATCAATATCTTCACTTGGATATATGAACTTATCTTTAACTCATCCTTGATGCCTCTCCTGCACATCCTATCCATAAGGAAATCCTGTTGACTGCAACATGAAAACATATCCAGAATCTGGCCACCTCCACTGCTACCATCCTGGCCTGAGCCACTTGTATCTCCCCCTTAGACTAAAGCAACAGCTAGCTAACTGGTCTCGTAGTTTCTATCCTTGCTCCTCTCAACACAGCAGCCACAGTGATTCTATTTAAACATAAGTATGATCAAGTCACTCTGCTGCTCAGAACCCACACTGGCTACTCATTTTACTCAGAATAAGAGCCAAAGTCCTTCCTATGTCCCAGAACTCTTATGGTCCCATCACTTATCACTTGTTCTTCCTCACTCATTCCTCTCTAGCTCCACTTTGCCCTTGCTGCCCTTTGAACACAACAGACACACTCCCACCCCGAGGGTCTTTGCACTGGATGTTCTCTCTGACTGAGATACACTGAAGTCAGATATTCGCATGGCTCACCATCTCTCTACTTCAAGTCTTCGCCCAAACATGACTTTCTCAATGTCCTATCTTCGCCATCTCTCTGGATCCTCTTTACCTTGTTTGGCTTGTTCTATTATTCTCACGGCACTTACTACTTTCTAACATACTATATAAGTAACTTCTTCTGTTTAGGTTTATAGCCTGACACTGCCAAGTAGAATGAAGTTCCACAAGGGCAAAAACTTGGTTTTGTTCACTGTTCTATATCAAGAGCCTAGAATAGTTCCTGGAACATAAGAGGGGCTCAAAAAATATTTGTTGAATGAATGAAGGGATGCCTAACATCTTGCTCCTCTTCCCCATAAAGATGGTCCCTACAAAGTTCCTTGTATCCAAATCATCTCTAGATCTTTCTCTCCTTTCCCAGTGGAAGGACCATCCATCTGCCTATCTGTGATCAATTATATCTTACATCCCCACAGAATGTGCCCCCTCAGCAATCTGTCCTATCCTGAACCTCTCTTCACCCTTCTCCCATCTATTTCTTTTTTTAACTGCTCATGCTTTCACTGTAATGCTAGAAAACCACCTCCTATCGTAAGAGCTTTAAGATATATCCCTACATTTTTTTCTAAAAGTTTTATGGTCTTAGCTCTAATATTTAGATATTTGATCGATTTTGAGTTAATTTTTGTGTAGGGTATGAGATATGGATCCTCTTTCATTCTTTTGCATATGGATGTCCAGTTCCCCAAACACCATTTATTGAAGAGGCTGCTCTCTCCCAGCTTGGGTTGGCTTGACTGTTTTATCAAAGATCAACTGTCCATAGATGAGAGGGTCTATTTCTGAACACAATTTTATTTTACTGGTTAGTATATATGTCTATATGCCAGTACCATGCTGTTCTAACCACTGTAGCTTTGTAATATGCTTTAAAGTCAGGTAGTGTGAGACCATACAATTCATTTTTCTTTCTCAAGATATTTTTAGCTTTTGGGGGCACCTCTGAATAAATTTGGTTTTGGTTTTTCTATTTCTGCAAAATAAGTTTGGGGATTTTAATTGGTATTACATTGAATCTATAAATCAATTCAGGTAGAACTGAAATCTTAACTATATTTAGTCTTAAAACACATGAACACGACATGCCCTTCTAATTATTTAGATCTTCCATGATTTCTTTCAGCAATTTCTTGCAGTTTTCTGTTCATAGATCTTTAGTATGCTTAGTTAAATTTAGTCCTAAATATTTGATTCTTTTGATTACTATTTTAAATGGAATTTTTTTCTTTGTTTCCTCCTCAGATTGCTCATTACTAGTGTACAGAAACATCATTCTTTTTTTGTTGAACTTGTACCCTGCCACTGTGTTGTACTCATTTATTTGCTCTAGTAGCTTTACCGTAGATTTTTCAGGATTTTCGACATATAGTATCATATCATCTGTAAACAGTGAGAGTTTTACTTTGTCCTTTTCAATTTGGATGCCTTTCATTTCTTTTTCTTGTCCAACTGCTCTGGCTAGAACTCCCAGTATAATGTTGAGTAACAATGATGACTATGGACATCTTCATCTTGTTCCTGATCTTAGAGGGAAAGATTCAGTCTTTCCCCACTGAGGATGATGTTAGTTGTGGGCTTTTCATATATTCCCTTTATTATGTTGAGGAAGTTCCCTTCTATTTCTATCTTTTGAAGTGTTTTTGTCAAAAAAGGATGCTGGATTTTGCCAAATCACTTCCTGGGTCAATCAAGATGATCATGTGGTTTATCCACTTTGATGTGTTGATATGGTGTATTACATTATTTGATTGTCCTATACTGAACCATCCTTGCATATGTGGGATAAATCTCTCTTGGTACTTTTAACACGCTGCTGGAATCGACTTGTAAATATTTTGTTGAGGATTTCTGCATCTATATCAAATTAAAGAGATTGGTCTGTAATTTTCTTCTCTGTAGTATCTTTGTCTGGCTTTGGTAGTAGGGTGCTGGCTGCTTCACAGAATGAGTTACGTAGCTCTCCCTCCTCTTCAATTTTTTTTGAAGAGCTTAAGCAGGATTAGTACTAACATTTTTTTGAATGCTTGGTAGACTTCACAAGTGAAGTTATCTGATCCTGGACTTTTCTTTCTCAGAAGCTTCCTGATGGCTGATTCAATCTGTCTACTTCTGATTGGTTTGCTGAGGTCATCTATTTCTTCTTGAGTCAATGCTGGTTATTCATGCCTTTCTAGAAAGTTGTCCATTTCATCTACATTGACTAGTTTATTAGCATATAGTTGCTCATAGTATCCTCTTATTAGCTCCCTTCATTTCTGCAGGATCAGTGGTTATGTTCCTTCTTCCATTTCTGATTTTATTTATTTGCATCCACTCTCTTTTTATATTTTGTCAGCCTAACTAAAGGTTCATCAATTTTACTGATTTTCTCAAAGAACCAACTTCTGGTTTTACTGATTTTCTCTATTGTTTTCATATTCTCAATTTCATTTATTTCTGCTCTAGTCTTCATTACTTCTTTCCTTTTGTTTCCTTTGGGCTTAGTTTCCTGTTCTTTCTCTAGCTCTTCCAGGTGAACAGTTAATTCCTCAATTTTTCCTCTTTCTTCTTTTTTAATATAGGCATTTGAGGCAATACATTTCATTCTCAGCACCACCTTTGCTGCATCCCATAAATTTTGATATGTTGTGTTTCCATTTTCATTTGCCTCGAGATATTTACTGATTTTTCTTGTAATTTCTTCCTTGACCCACTGGTTGTTTAAGTGTGTGTTGTTTAGCCTCCATACATTTGTGAATTTTCTGGCCCTCTACCTGTCACTGATTTCTAACTTCATTCCATTATCATCTGAGAAAGCGTTTTGTATAATTTCAGTCTTTTTAAATTTATTGAGACTTGCTTGTGACCCAGCTTATAGTCTATCCCTGAAAATGATCCATAAGCACTTGAGAAAAATGTGTATCCTGCTGTTGTGGAGTGTAATGTTCTGTAGATGTCTGTTAATTCTAGTTCATTATTGTATTTTCAAGACCTCTGTTTCTTTACTGATCTTCTGTGCAGATGTTCTATCCATTTACAATAGCAGGGAATTAAAGTTTCCAACTATTATGGTAGAAGTGTCTACTTCTCCCTTTAGTGTTGTCAGTGTTTGCGCATATATTCTGGAGCACTCTGTCTCAATATACAAGTATTTATGATGGTTGTAGCTTCTTGTTGAATTCTTCTTATTATTAATACATAGTGTCCTTCTTTGTCTGTTTTAACTGTTTTACATTTGAAGTCTTATTTGTTAGATATTGGTATAGCTACCACTGCTCTTTTCTGATTGTTTGCATGATATATATTTTTCCAACCTTTCACTTTCAACCTATTTTTGTCCTTGGTCTAAAAGTGAGTCTCCTGCAGACAGCATATACATGGGTCCTGTCCTTTAATCCATTCTGCCACTGATGTCTTTTGATTGAGAAGTTGAATCCATTAATATTTAATGTTATTACTATAAAGGCAGTACTTTTTTCTACCATTTTGACTTTTGGATTTTAAATGTCCTGTATCTACTTTTCTTCTTCTTTTTACCTTTACTGATAGTCTTCATTTCTATGCTCTTCTCCAGACCTCTATCTCTTATCTTTTCCTATCTGCCAGTAATGCTCCCTTTAGTATTTCTTGTAGAGACGGTCTCCTAGTCACAAATTCTCTCAATGATTTTATTTGTCTGAAAATATTTTAATCTCCCTCTCATTTTTTGAAGGACAGTTTTGCTGGGTATAGAATTCTTGGTTGACAGTTTTTCTCTTTCAGAATTTTAAATACATCATATCACTGCCTTCTCACCTCCATGGATTCTGCTAAGAAATCCACACACAGTCTTATCAAGCTTCCCTTGTATGTGATGGATTGCTTTACTCTTGCTGCTTTCAAAATTTTCTCTCTTTCTTTGATATTTGACAATCTGATTAGTGTCTTGGAGGAGGAGTATTCAGTTCTCTTTGGGATATGCTGCACTTTTTGGATCTGTAATTTTATGTCTTTCATAAGAGCTGGGAAATTCTCAGTAATTATTTCCTCCATTAGTCTTTTTGCTCCTTTTCCCTTCTTTTCTCCCTCTGGGACACTCACACATATATATTCATGTGCTTTGTGTTGTCATTCAATCCCCTGTGAGCCTGCTCATATTTTTCCATCCTTTTCCCTATATTTTCTTTTGCGTGTTGATTTCAGGATATTCTATCCTCTATTCACTAATCCTTTCTTCTGCCTCTTCAAAACAAAACACTCAATATAAGAATCATTGGTGTCCCAGAAGGAGAAGAGAGGAGTAAAGGGCTAGGAAGGGTAGTTGAGAATATAATGGGGAAAAATTTCCCAAACCTCATAAAAGACATAAATATACAAGTCAAAGAAACCCAAAGAACTCCAAACAGAATAAATCCAAGTGGACCTCTGCCAAGAAACATACTAATCAGTCTGTCAAATACTGAAGAGAAGCAGAAAATCCAGAAAGCAGCAAGAAAAAACAATCTACTATATACAAGGGAGTACCACAAAGGGTAATTTAAATAATACAAAGAAAAAGAGGGAAAAGAATATATAGATCTGACAAATAAAATAAAAAAGATAAGATGGTGGAATCAAGAAACGCCTTCTCAGTAATAACTCTGAATGTTAACTGACTAAACTTACCAATTAAAAAATACAGATTGGCAGAATGGATTAAGAAACATAATCCAGCTATGTTGTTTACAAGAGACTCATCTTAGACACAAGGATACAAATAGATTGAAAGTGAAAAGATGGAAAAAGATTTTCCATGCAAGCTGTAACCAAAAGAAAGTAGGAGTAGCTATATTAATATCAGACAAAATAGACTTTAAATGTAAAGACATCATAAAAGACAAAAGAAGTACACTATATACTAATTAAAGGGTCAATTCACCAAGAAGATATAACAATCATAAATGTTTATGCTCCCAATCAAGGAGCTCCAAAGTACATAATACAGACATTGGCAAAACTGAAGGGAGCAATAGATATTTCAATAATAATAGTAGGAGACTTCAATACACTACTCTCCCCTATAGATAAAACAACCAGACAGAAGATCAACAAGGAAATAGAGAAGTTAAATAACTTGATAAATGAATTACACCTAACAGACATATATACGTCATTGCACCCCAAAGCACAAGGTTATACATTCTTCTTTAGTGCTCATGGAACATTCTCCAGGACAGACCATATGTTGGGGCACAAAACAGGTCTTTATAAATTTAAAAATACTGAAATTATTCAAAGCACTTTCTCTGATCACAATGGGATGAAGCTGGATCTCAATAACCACCAAAGAACAAGAACATTCACAAATAAAGGAGATTAAATAACACGCTCTTATACAACCAGTGGATCAAAGAAGAAATTGCTAGAGAAATCAGTAGCTATCTGGAGATGAATGAAAATGAGAATACAACTTATCAGAACTTATAGGATGTGGCAAAGGCCATGCTGAGAGGGAAATTCATTGCTTTAAATGCCTATATTAAAAAACAAGAAACAGCAAAAATCGAGGACTTAACAGCAAACCTGGAGGAACTTGAGAAAGAACAGCAAACTAACACCAAAGCAAATAGGAGAAGAGAAATAATAAAGATTAAAGCAGAGATAAATGAATGGGAGAACAAATGAACAATAGAAAGAATCACTAAAACCAAAAGTTGGTTCTTTGAGAAAATCAGTAACATTGATGGCCACTAGTGAGACTGACAAAGGAAAAGAGAGGACACAAATAAACAAAATCAGAAAAGAGAAGGGGTGCATTACCACAGACCCTGAAGAAATAAAAGAAATCATAGGAGGATACTATGAACAACTATACGCCAACAAACTAGACAACTCAGATGAAACAGACAAATTCCTGGCGACACACAAACAAGCCACATTGACCCAGGAAGAAATAGAAAATCTCAACAGACCAATCACAAGTAAAGAGATTCAATCAGTCATCAAAAATCTTGCTACAAAGAAAAGCCCAGGGCCAGATGGCTTATGGATGAACCTTGAGGACATAATGCTGAGAGAAATTAGCCAGACACAAAAGGATAGACATTGTATGATTTCACTTTTATGACCAGCAAAAAGGTATAATCAGAGGCTTATAATACAGAATATAGGGGACTTAAAGAGATACATAGAAGCTAGAGATGGGTGAACCATTAGCTAATGAGGTTGAACTCCAATGTAAGTGAATAGATAGGAGCGAAGGTGATTCTCTAGTGGGTCTAGAAGTAATATTACCATACTGAAGATGAACAAGATTGAAAGGTATCCCACTGACTCACACTAGAAATATAAGTTCTCATAAGAATTACTTCAAAGACATGATTCTTGTATAAAGTGTGTTTAAGTCCAAGATACAGGAGGAAAACTGCTATTGCATGCTATGAGCTATGTTCAAAAGGAAACCATCAACACTACCACAGCAACAGCAGAGGTAAATAATGGGGTGAGGAATAAGAGTTAAGAGGAGGTTTAGATTTCCTATTTGGTGAGGGTGTATTTATTGGTTTTCTGTCTCTTGGGAACAATGAAATCATCTAAAATTGAGAATGTTGATGGACTGTGGACTCTGGGCCCTCTACATGATGCCCGATGAATGCAGGTGGCTGAAAGGTTGTGCTGCTACAAAAAGGGAACAATATCGTGAGGCATCCAACAAGTGAATGAACATGTGAGACATTTGGTGAGACAAAATAAACCAGAAACAAAAGAACAAAAATGGCATGGGCACCTTCAGAAAATGCTTATAAAAAAACAGGAACTAGATTGTAAGCTTTTAGAGAGACACATTAAGTCTGGAGTGGTGATTATTTCTGGATTTGAGTGGCTGTTTTATATATATAACCTGATGTTCAGAGGTAAGAAAGAAGCCAAACAGATTGGGGTTAAAGTAATTCAGAACACAGGGGTAAGGAAGACAGTGTCTTTATTTTAGAACCACACATACTCTTTGAGATCAACAGAAGAAAGGTTTATTTGATCTGGAACTGAAATTTTTTGTAATGCATAATCTAATTCAATCTATCTATTTAGCTCAACTGAAACACAGAAAGCACAGAATAAGAAAGAGGTCCTTTAATCCTATATAGATTATTGTAATGCCTGGAAACATCTTAGAGTATATTAACCGGATAATCAAAAAGTATTGGCAAAGTCCCCTGAGGGAGGGGAGAAAGATTATGGAACTATTAAACCTTACCATCAGGGAATTCCATGATACTGTGTCAAACTTTAGGGATACCCAAATCAATAGGCCATACCCTTGATCATGAGGCTTACTCTTGCAAAGCTTATGTAGATAATGGAGAAGCTTAGACTACCTATAGGCATGCCTAAAAGTTACTTCTGGAGGACCTCTGTTGTTGCTCAGATGTGGCCTCAGTCTAAGTCCAACTCTGCAAATGAAATCATTGCCCTCCCCTCTACGTGGGACATGACATAATCCCTGGTGACATGGGAGATGACTGTTAGGGATGAATCCAGACCTGGTACCGTGGGATCAACAATTCCACCCTGACCAAAAGGGGGAAAAGAAGTGTAATTAATAAAGTATCAGTGGCAGAGAGAGTTCAAATAGAGTCAAGAGGCTACTCTGGAGGTTGCTCTTACGCAAGCTTCAGGTAGACCTTATCACCTATCATAACTTGCCAACCCCCAACCAGGACTATTCCAGCCAATCCTAAAGAACACCTAGGACAATATATAAGATTCTACAAGGGTTCCAGGCACTAGAGTAACTTTCCAGAAACCGACAACCTCCAGATGGGTCCCTGGTCCAGGTAAGTCCTGAAACCTAGCCCAGCCTCTCCAGAACATCAGATAGTTTCATCTCCCTATCCCATATTAGTGACAGACCTTGCAATATCAAAAATTTAGAATTGCCATAGCTCAAACAACCCCAAAGAGACAAATGGAAAGATCAAAGGCAATGGTGAAATTATACATAGAAGACAAGACTTAACAAATGAATATAAATGCTGAATCATTAAATTGATACCTCTTTTAGTCAGTATTTTAGAGCAGCTAGAAGTAAAAACCTAAAATTGTGAAATTGCAATCCATGTCAAAGTCTGAAATATGTTCTACAAATAATCGTGGTGCTGTGCTTTGAAATTTATAGCTTTTGCTTTTGTATATATGCTATTTTTCACACAAAAAAAGTTGATTGTGATGATAAAAAAGTATCTAAGCCCTCTAGCATCCTATATTCTGGAGCAGCTAAAAGGAAAAATATGAGAGGATCATATGGTAACCCATGACAAACTCTGGAATCTGTCCTGTAACCAGTTGTTGAAGAGTGCTTTGAAAACTATCAGTTCTTTATTTCTTTGCTTTGTATATATGTTATACTGTACAATAAAAAAAGTTAAAAAAAAAAAAAAACCAGAATGCTACAAAAAAGAACACTCAGTGGGAGCAGAAGGGAGAGTGTCTCCTTTTCTCATTTACTCTTATAATAATTTATAATTTGTTAAAATAAAATAGTTCAACCTCTTAAAAATCTCTAAAAATTAAATTTAAACATTGAGCTCTAATATTAATGAAGAAGGATGGAAAGCAGTATATTCTGGAAACTTTTTAAAATTTTCTTTTACAAAAATAATGCGTAACTACAAGTATGCATGCACATATGCACAGATATATAAACATGTAACACTTGCCTGTTTTCTTCTGTGATTTCAATTAAACTCCTCTGCAGGAAATGAAGCACTGAAACAAAAATAATATAATGACAAACCAGAAAACTAAAACTTGAACCTTAACTTCAATACAAGAATATACTTTAAATCACTATTATCTAAAATGATTTCTAGAAACAGAAATTTAAAAGGAAGGAGCACAATGTACCTTAGTTACCTGCAATATATACCCACTGTAATAACGGGTATGAGACCCAGTTTAAAACCAACACGGAGATCAGTTGGTTTATACAGGTTAGTGTGATACCTTAATATATCCCAGAGTAATCTGGGCAGAAGATAAAAGTCCCCTTGAGGTACTGGGGAAAATGTGGAAATATTAAACTTCCCCACTTGGGGAAGACCCAATATTCTTACAAGCATTGGGAACAACCAATTCAACAGGCCAAGCCCTTGATCTTGGGGCTTCCCTCATGAAACTTATTCTTGCAAAGGAAAAGCTAAGGTTCCTTACAATTATGCCCAAGAGTCACCCCCAGAGAACCTCTTTTGTTGCTCAAATTTGGCCTCTCTCACTCAGCCAACTCTACAAATAAACTCACTGCCCTCCCCCTTACACGGGACATGATTCCCTGGGGTGTAAATCTCCCTGGCAATGTGGAACAGGACTCCCGAGGATGAGCTCGGCCCTAGAATCGTGGTATTAAGAAAGCCTTATTGACCAAAATGGGGGAAAGAAATTAAATAAAACAAAGTTTCAGTGGCTAAGAGATTTCAAATAAAGTCAAAGGTCATTTTGGATGTTATTCTTATGCATTATATAGGTATTCCATTTCAGTTTTTGGTGTATTGGAATAGCTAGAGGGAAATGCCTAAAACTGTTGAACTATAATTTAGTAGCCTTTATTCTTGAAGATGAATGTAAAACTATATAGTTTTAAAGTGTGAAAACCTACTGGACTGACACTCCCTTTAACCAGTGTACGGACAGATGAGTAAGAAAATAAAGACAAAAAAATAAATAAATAATAGCGAGTAGGTCAAGGGTATGGGATGTTTTCCTTTAGGTTTATTCTTATCTTTATGGTTTTTGGAGTAATGAAAATGTTCAAAAATCTATTGTGATGATGAATGCACAACTATATGATGATACTGTGAACCACTGATTATATACTTTAGATTATATGGTATGTGAATATATCTCAATAAAATTGCATTTAAAAAAAAGCAAGAGAGTGAAGAAGTTGGGTTTAGCTACATATCTGCTCAGATTCTTCCCTCATAAAATGGGGACTTTCATTAGTCAAATGCTTCTCACCTCGATGCTAAAAACAAGACTAAATATTCATTTAGGACATTGAAAGAAGTACAGAAGAGGACATGTTATAGAAGATCCATATACTTAACTGTATTACTTTCATTAAACTTTACAAAACATTTCCAATTTTTACCATCGTAAGCAAAGCTCTTATGTACATTCTTAAATATTTGACCACATGTGATTATTTTCATTTTTTAACCCAATATAATAAAGATGTCATTTCACTATTAAAAAAAAAAAATGACTCCACAATTAGTCACTTCTCAGAATAAAATAAAATAATACAACTTACCATTTTTAAGCAGATTATTAACACTTGCTCTACCTGTGGGGGAAAAATTAACATTGGTAAGGAGTTTCAGGACCAAAGCTAGCGTCATTTAAAAATGGCAATTATTAGTAGCAGATATTAATTGGAAAAAGAACCAGAAGAATGCTGGCTTACCCACTTTAAAGTTCTCCAGACAGGAAGATATATTGTCCGTTACTTTCCTGTAGGAGTACAGATCAGTAGTATTCAATTCTTCCTGAAGACGACAAGTAAAACTATGTACTGCCTCAGTCAGAAAACATTCAGGTAGGCCATTTAGTGAGCTAGAAAAAGAACCAAAAATTAAAATTCTGACAACCTAGTACCACAGTAATATGTGAGAAGAGAAGGGAAATCACACAATTGTAGGAAAATTGAACTAAATTTTCATACTACAACCAAAAAATGACAACTTCATGCCATTATCGGAACTCCCTGGTCTATCATCTCTGGCCTAGTCTCTCTGCTTCCATCTTGTCCCTCTGCATACCCCCAAGCCATTCTCAACAGAGTAGCCCGGGTGATAGCACTGTAACACTGGACAAATCATGTCACTCACCTGCCTTAAGCCTTCCAATAATCTCCCCTCTAAAGCAAAGTAATAGCCAAAGTGCCTGGGGACCTGAAAGACCCCATGAGATCTGACTCCATTATAAGCTCTCTGACCTCACCTCGATACCTAGATACAATAACCTTCTTCTGTCCCTACAACACACCAGGGTCTTTACTCTTGTTATTTTTCTCTACCCAGAACACTCTTTCCTTAGATATCACTCCCTTGCCCCTTCAGGTCAATCCAAATATCACCTTATCAATAATATTTGAGCACCACCATTTTTTAAATTGTAACCCTTACCCCATCACTAGCACTCCCTTTCTCTGCTTTATGTTTCTCCACGGCACTTACCACCATCTAATATGCTACCTATTCTATTTATTCCACCTATATTCTATTTCCCCCTTAGAATACGAGCACCATGCTAAATTGTTTTGTTCCTTTATACCCCCAACGCCTACAAGATGCCTGACATATAACAGGCAGATGATAATAATTCATTGAATGGATAAATTAAACTTATGTCAATTTTATCTAAATCAATCAAATAAGTGCTTTTTTTTTTTTTTGGCATGGGCAGGCTCCAGGAATCGAACCCGGGTCTCCAGCACAGCAGGTGAGAATTCTGCCACTGCGCCACTGGTGTACCACCCAAGCAAGTGCTTTTTTAAATGACTAAGTTCTAAAGCTTCTCTAGAAGAAAATAAATTCAAAAATAGGAAAATTCTGAAACAGCAATGAGATGACTTGCTCTGAAACATATTAGGCCACTGTATTGAACCAGTGAAAATAAAAGTGTGGTGTGAGTGTATGAACAAACGGACCCAAGTCTAAAAACAAACCCACGTTAATATAGGAGCATAGAATATGACAAAGATGCATATGTGGGAAAAAATGGACTATTCAACAGTTTGAGACAAATGGCTCCTCATATGGAAAAGAAAAACCAAGTTGTATCTATACCTCACACTACACTCAAAACTTAATTCTAGATGGATTAAAAAGTCAAACAAAAAATAAATAAATAAAAGCAGTATAAGAAAGTACAAGCAAATATTTGTATATAGTCCTGTTTTAAAGAAAGCATGTCTGAGCAAAATATGAAACCCAGAAATCTACAAGAAACAGAAAAATGTTAAAAACAAGTTAAAGTAACAAAATTAAAGAATATATTTGGCACATAATCTATGTGGAGCTCCTATAAATCAAGAAGATGTTCTAAAAAATGTACAATGGATATGTCATCAAAAAATAAAATAAAACAGCCAAACTCAAAAAACATTAAAAAAAAAAAAATGTTCAATTTCACTAGTAATCTGGGAAAAGTAAATTTTATAACTAGACACCATTTCTCACCTATCAGATTATAAAAGATTTAAAGATTTCCAGTACAGGAAAGATATGAAGAAACAGACCTTTTCATTCACTGCTGGCAGGAGTGTAAACTGGAATAGCTTTCTGGGAGGACAATTTGGCAACATCTACCAAAAATTGTACTAGGTCCAGAAATTACATTTTTAGGAATTATCATAGAGAAATATGCTTATATAATATTACACATGGTTAAGAAAATCACTGCAGCATTGTCTGGAATAATAAAAACTCAGAAATAAACTAAATATTCATTAGTGAGGAACTGGTACATGTAATACAGTACATATAAATTTTGGAACATTATGAGTATTTATTACTGTTAAAAAGAATTAGGGCCAGGCGGGCAGTGGTGGCTCAGTGGCAGAGTTCTCGCCTGCCATGGTGGAGATGCAGGTTTGGTTCCCAGTGCCGGTACATGTTAAAAAAAAAAAAAAATTAGGACCATACTGATATGAAACTATCTCTAAGATTCTTTGCTGGAAAAAAACAAAAAGTTACAGGATATGTAAAATACAGTCCAATTTATGTAAAAAATGAAAATTCACGCACATACACAAAAGTAAAAAAAAAAGTCTAGAAAAACTGACACAAAATGACCAGCTCTATCAAGTGAGATGACTCAGAAATAGTGAAAGAGGAGTTTCATTTTTTCATTTATGGTTATCTGTACTGTTTGAAGTTTTTATATCAAGCATATATTCCTGTATTACTTTTGTAATTTAAAATACTTTTAAACCCCGAAGAGATGGGACAGAGAAAAAAATAAAAGATTAAAGATTTAAACCTAACTTCCAACAATCGTATTAAATATTAACGGACTTAACAGGAGTCAACAAACTATGGCCAATGCCCACAGCCTATGTTTGTAAGGCCTGTGAGATAAGAATGCTTTTCACATTTTTAAAGGGTTATAAATAAATAACTAAATAAATAAATCACAAAACAAATCATCAGAATAAATTTATAGGCAATACATTTCACTTCAGTTTTATTAAACTAGGAAAGAAGCTTTAAATATTGGTTACTTTTTGTCAAATTCAGCATTTATAATACCCCCACTACTCTTTTTTTTTTTCCTTACCTCACTAATACTTTCTTCAAGGGATTCTTCAGACTCAAAGAAAGATAGACGCCTGTTAAAATATCCAAACAACTTCGAGTAGCAGGATCACACATGCTATTTTTATCTGCCGTCTCCAATAAAGGCACAATCTATAATAGAAACAATTCAGAGCCATGGTAATTTTTTCTAGTATTAAGTGTAGAAGAAAAATGGTTCCAAATACACTTTTAAATCTCAATGGTAATATGTGAAATGTTTTCCACACTAAACTACTAAAGATACTGATTGAAACACCTATTTCAATTGTTTTAACCTTCTTAACCCATGTCCCTAACTCCAACTTCCCCCTCCAAACCTCCACACCTCCCTCCATTAAGAATTACAGACCTGATAATGGTTTAAAGCTTAAGAATACTGTAACTCTATTGAAAAACCAATGATACATTTAATTACTTTCTAAACATATTTTGCAAGTTCATATGGGAAATCCAAATAATAAAATACTAATGAGAACAATCTACATAATTTTTTATTTTATTTTATTTTTTTGCATGGGCAGCCACCAAGAATCGAACCCAGGTCTCTGGCATGGCAGGCGAATATTCTGCCTGCTGAACCATCGTGGACCGACAATCTACATTTTAAATTAATTTTAAATGTGCCTATCAAAAAGTTTTGAAGATTCAGAAAAACAGAAATGATACTTTTTTAATCTCAAAAAAGGTATGTATTACTCTATCTGATTTATAGCTACAACTGTGATGGAAGCCTAAATATGACTTCTATTGCTTCTTTGAATAAAAATATATTAATCTTCTATAATGAAAATATAAATTAATAGAAAAGAAAAACCTATTCTTTAATGACACATTGATATTACATTGATACACTGATATTAAAGAACTGGCAACCAAAAATAGTACTTCATTTAAAAAGTCTGTAACAGCATGATAATCTTCAAAATATATCAATTCAGTCTTACCTGTTTGATATCATGGATTTGTGACACTCCATCCGTCAACTGTACACAATGTAACAGTAAAGAAGCTAGATTTTTCCCTTCCATATCAGCAAAAGCTATATAACACACACAAAAAAATTTCTTCAATGATTTAACAATATATGCATGAGTTTACCTATGTTATACATTCTATAAAATTTAAATATCTATAAACCATAAAAGCAAGTAGAACTTAGAACACAGAATTTTAAGAAAACAACCTTAAATCCAAATCTGAATCTATGGAACATGGAAAAACTAAAGAGTTTGAACGTTATGTGATGTGAGATTCCCAGAGATTGAAATGTTTGCTTGTAAACTGAAAAAAGAAGTATAATAAACAAGTAAAGTTAGAAATCACTTACATCTCAAAGTTTCAAGGTCCTGATGACAAACTGTCAATGCAGCAACTTGCATTTCTTTCTTCTTTTTAACTCCCATTTTAAACAGAATTAATAATAGTCACTGCAAGAAAGAAGAGCATAAGGCATTATTTAAAGTAGGGTTTCTCAAACTTGGCATTGTTATTTTGGACAAGATAATTCTTTGTTGGGAGGCGGATGGTTGTCCTATATTGCAGGATGTTTAACAGCATGCCTGGCCCTCTACCCACTAGATGCTAAGAAACTTCCCACCTAACACTCCTAATTATGACAACCAAAAGTTGTTTCCAGATAATGCCAAATATCCCCTGGGAAGGAAAACTACTCCAGGCTGAGAATCACTGGCACAAGGATTTCTGCTTTGAGAAAAAAAAAAAAAAATTTAAGCTCAAAAGAGTTTATTCTTGTCTAAAGTTACTTTTATCTTTTATCTACTGTTCCAGTCTTTGTATTTTAAAATACAGCAAACCCTCATTTTAGTAAAAAGAAAGAAACAAAGGTGGTTTTTCAAAAAATGAACTGGGCCAAACTAACCTCAATGACTTACTAGGCTGACAAATTAGGAGGTGCCATAACCTTGATTTCCGCAAAATATTTGATAAAGGGAATTCTTGCATACTATCCTTGTGAATTTACTTTTAGTTCGATCAATGGATTCATAATGGGCTGAACAACTATATTTACAGACTACACATTAAGTCTTCTAGAGAGGAGTCTCAGCAAATGTTACATGGCTCTTTACTTAGTGCTGCTAGTATTTTTAGCAGTGTCTGTGATACAGACATTAGGCATAATGAATTTACAAAAGGCACAGATCTGGGAGATGCTGAATGACAGAATCAAGATTTAAAACAGCCCAAAACACCGGAATAATGAGATAAATGAAATTTGCCAAGATGAAATGGATATAAATGCTGTGTTTAGATTAGAAAAAAAAATACAGAATGGGATAGCGTGGGAGGCAAAATGTGGTTTGAAACTTCTCAATCGCAAGCCAACAGCACAACATTGCTGCTACAAACCACATTAGAAGTCATCTGGATCAAGGGAGTTTACAACCCCTGGGTCAACTCACATAGGCCAGGCAACATGTGGCCATACTTTATGAAGAGGCCAGTAGAAATGATGGAGTTTCCAATGAACAACCAGATTTCCGAAGGGCCTAGAGAGCACCTCTTTCAGAGAGCACCTCAATTAACCAAGGGTGCTTTGACCTGGACAAAGGAGTAAGAGGTGCCTAAGAACAAGTACCTTAAAATAGTTGCTGGACTATTACGGGAAAAAAGAGAGTAGATTTCTTTTGTATTGCCATGGGATTAGGCAGCAAATGCTTCAAGAAGGTAGATTCCAGCTCACTACAAAGGAATAATTCTATGACCTAACTATGGAATGGGCTGCCTTTTAAACACAGAATTTCCCAACACCAGGAATGTCTAAACAAAAGCTGAATGAACATTTTCTTTTCACCTGGACCCCTTCAATGCCTCCCAACTGGACTCCTCACTTTTATCCTTGTCTCCGAAGAGTCCATTCTCTTCACAATGGCCAAAGGAATCTTTTAAAAACCCAAATCAAATCTAATTGCTCTACTGCTTAAAACTTTCCAAGGACATCCATTTATGCTTAGAATAAAATCCAAATACCTGACCATGACCCTCAAGACCCTAAATAATCTTGCCCTGTTTTCCTCTGCAATGCATCTCAAGGACTTTGTACTTTCTGATTCTCTTATTTCCATCTAAAGGGATTTTCATTTTGCTGATCTTTCTGACTGTTAATGGTCATCCCACCAGAACTTTGCAAAGCTGACTCCTTCTCATTATCCAGGGCCCTGAAAGACTGTCACCTCCTAGAGAAGCCTTCCATGATCACTCCATTTTCTACACATATGCCACTCAAACACACAAACACTATTTTCTTCAGCAGCACTACTACCTGAAAGTACTTGTATGTAGCCGTTTTCTTTATGTCTGCCTTCCCTAGAGGCAAACCCCATGAGGGCAGCAACTTTAATCTATCCTGTTTACTGTTTAAATTCTCAATGCCCAAAATAGTGCCTGGGTCATAGTGAGTGCTCAATAAATATTTGATGAAGCAAACTGATTAATGCCTTCAACAGTAAGAAGGTGGACCACCTGGTAACTAACGTCCAATCATATCTAAGTGACAGTTTAGTCCCTGACAATGAAGGTCCTATGGTACAATCGGGAAGCAAGAAATCAATACAGCAACAGCATGTGTATAACCACTTAACTGAGAAAGGAAATAAAAATGTACACAACTAGGAGGGCACTGACAAGAAAGGAATTTTAAAAGTCACATGATTAGATCTTTAGGAGAATAATTGAGTATCGCTTCCTAGGAACATAACAGTTTTGTATAAAAGTTAGAAGAGACCGAAGAAGATAACTGAGGAGACCATTCTCTGCTAAACGTAGCACGATCGTACCTGGGAAACCTGAGAAATGCACAAAAACCCCGTGCTTCGGGGTACTCAACGGATGCCTAAATGGATCAACACGTGTCCTGATGAACCGGGCCGCCCCAGTAGAGAAAATCCTGGGCCCAGCAAATCATACCCTCTCTAGGTCACACTGGCTGCCTCCCTTTCCAAAGCTCCATCGCTCCCAGATACATCTTTCTCCTGACACCCGCAAACATTCCCCGGGTGACTTCTGAATCACGTGGAGTCGGAGAAACAAGAAGGGAGGTAAGTGGCTTAAGTGCGGTCACCATGGAAACATAGCTACCGGAAACCAGGTACACCACAGCCAAAATCTCGCGATACTGAAGGCTGGGCACTACTGTACAACGCCGGACGGCCCTGACAATCCCGCCGCGATGTGCGCCGGATAGTCACGAGCGGCGCCGGCTCTGACGGACAGGATGCCTGGGTGCCAAACCTCGTGCCCGTGGACGTCTGAGAAGAGCTGCAGCTCCTTGGAAAAGTTCCGGAAGCTGGTCGAATTCTGCGACCTCCCCGGGGCTCCCAACGTGGTCGGTTGTAGACTACCGGGTCGGGGCGGGGGTTGGGGGTGCGCCTGGAGTAAGAATCATCGCGATAATTGACCGAAGGCAGCTCCGCCAATCAGGAGTTCGAAGACGTCGTGATGTCAGCGGGGAACTGGCGTTCTCGAGCAGATTTAAAGTAAACGCTGGGCGGTCCTGCAGTTGTGGGGCAGACAGATCTCTGTGGAGTAGTACCCATCTCCATCTCTTTGGGAGCCTAGAGTGTAGCCTCCACCTCCCTGGCTCCTTTGCCTAATCTAGACATTACAGTCTTTCTCCGACTCGGTTTAACCAGCCCCAAGACAGAAAACGACGTCCGGATAGCGGAAAGATGAGTCCAAAGACTTGAGAGACAGCGAGATGGAATGAGGCGTGGGGTGGGAATTGAACTGAAGCCACAGTAAGGATATTAACTAAAATGAAAAGTGCTGAAAGGAATTAACGCGTGTCAAAGTGCATTTATTCACTCAACGAATAGTTAGTGAGCTCCGTATTGGAAGTTGCCAGGCTCTGGCCTTGAAAGTTATTCCTCTAATCAGGACATATATATTTTATGCAAATATAACAAAATCGTCAGATGACTCAGTCCTTACAGTGCTGCTGTGAACTTTCCTTGTACATGTCAACTCATGAGTGTGTGCAGAACTTTCTCTACCGTAGTCTTTTCCAAATATTTTGTACTTTGGAACTGAAAACACATAAGAACACATAGGTATAACTGAAAATTTTCTTGAAATATTTGTCACTTTTAATAGGAGTTATTGTTCTGAGATTTTCTTTTTATCTTTTATTAAAATATATGTGGTTCCAGGGCGGTGCGATGGTGGCTCAGTGGCAGAATTCTCGCCTGCCATGCCAGAGATCTGGGTTCGATTCCTGGAGCTTGCCCATGCCAAAAAATATACATATATGTAAAATATATGTTGTTTCAGGCCCACTCAAATAGTTAACCATCTGTGAATGAAACCCTTTTTTAAATTATTCTGGCTGAGCCATTTAAAGGAAGGAGCAGACATTGTGACTCTCAGTGAGAAGGTTGGCTAGGAGGCAAACATACACAACAAACACGTTATGTTGAAAGGTGTTTACTAATCTGGAAAAAATGAGAACGGAAAATGAGCGTGGAAGGGATAAGCGTTGCAATTTTAAATAGGGTGGCCAGGTAGCCCTCAATGAATAGATGGCATTTGAGCAAAGGTGTGCAAGAGATGTGGACACCTGGAGAAGAGTATTCCATACATAGGGAAGAGCCAATGCAAAGGCCCAGGTGCTTGTCTGTTGGCAGGACATCAAGGAAGCCAGTATGGCTGGAGCCGAGTGAGCAAAGAGGTTCAGACTATGTAAAGCCTTATAAGAACAGTTGTAAGGACTTGAATGTTGACTCTAAGTGAAATTGGGAAGCCATTTGGAGCAGAAGTATAGTAGGAATCCCTGGAGGTACTGTGCTGAGAATGGACTGTAGTGGAAGCAGGAAGACCAGTGAGGAGGCTGTGGCTGTAAGGCAGGCAGGCAAGGTGATGTTGACTCAGACCAGGGCGGTGCCAGTGAATGGGGGTGAGGAGTGGACGGGTTCTGGATATAACTTGGAAATAAAACTAACAGGATTTTCAGAAGGATATGATATGGAGGGTGAGGGAAAAGCACTTAAGGATGACTCTGAGGTTTCTGGCCTGAGCAACTGAAGGGATAAAGTTACCATTGGTGGGCTGGTAGGGACAAAAGCCTGCTTGGAGCAGATTTAAATGGATTTTAAAAAGACTGGGAGTAAAGGAGTTGGGATGATGAAAAAACCCTTTCTAGTACACAAAGGGCAGATAAATGGGGTGGTAGCTCCTAGGGAAACAGGAGTGAGAAGGTTTTGATTTTAAAGATTGAAATAGTAACATGTTTACAGCCTTTTGCTTTTGTTAGTCATCTAGCAACACTACCAACTTGAGACCAGTTTAATTTAAATTATCTTCAGTTTCTTTCAGAACACAGAAGCATGAATTTAGACCACATTAAGTAGTTATATATTTGTAAAATTTTATTCCAAGGGAATTTTTTAAAATACTTTTTTGAGAAATATCCACACACATACAGTCCAACCATATTATGCAATCAGTGGTTCACACTATCATCATATAGTTGTGACGTCTTCACCATGATCATATTTAGAACATTTACATAACTCCAGAAAAAGAAATGAAAAGAAAAAAAGAACTCATACCTCTTACTTCTCATTGACCCAGATATTTCAATCTACCCAATTTTTACCATTAATCTCCCCTATTAAATTTTTTTTTTTCCCACGGGCAGGCATTGGGAATCGAACCCAGGTCTCTGGCTTGGCAGGCGAGAACTCTGCCACTGAGCCACTGTGGCCTGCCCTCCCCTGTTATTTTTAATATTTCCTCCTTTCTCCCCAGCTCCCCCAAGGGGACTTTGCAAATACTTTTTGTGTTCTCTGCCCAGATTACTCTGGGATGTGTCAAGGAATCACTCACCTGTACAAACCAACAAGATCTCGTGCCCTATTCAAGATACCATGTAATTATGGTGGTCAAGTAAACTGACCATACAAGTTAAATTAGACAATATGCTGTCCAAAATATAAATTTTGTACCAAATAAATATCTCTCCCTTTGGTGTCAAATAGAGATTGAGGTTTGAAAATATGGGCCATATCCTTTACCCAGTATTCTGATTTACCTTAGTCCTATCCAAATCAGCTTTATTCATATATCTAGATGAACTATGATCACTTTTTCAGCTTAATGGTTGCTGAATGGTGTAATGCTGACTTTCATAGCTCCAGTGCTCTGAGTCTCAGAGTTTCAGGGAATGACCCAAGTTTCAGGGAATGACCAGGTTATATACAAATAGCTCAATATCTCAGAATTTAGAAATAACTGTCAGTTACAACTCCAAAATAGATGTGACTGGTGTAAGAGCTTACAATCCAGGAACCTTTACAATGCGCCCCAATCTGATAACCCACGTTCTCGACTTCAGTTCTCTGAGTTTGTACATTATAGTTAATCCATATGAATAAAGAATGACAATATTTGCCTATTTGTTTCTGACATTTTATTCTAACATGCTGTCCTTAAGATTCATTCATCTAGTCGCGTGCCTCACGACCAAGGAAATTTTTAAAGGCCCTGTATTCCTCAGTGTACAAAAGTGTAAATGAAAACACACTTAAATTACATTTTATAGTAAAAGTATACTAAATAGATCATGAAAAGTAAGGTGGTTTTCACTCTATATATCCATATATCTGTGTTTCATTCAATATTATTCAGCTTTATAAATATGCATGTCTTAATAATTTTTTCCCAATTAGGAAAGGGAACACTTTTTTGTAATGTCACATTTTCGTCATACATATTTTTTCATTTGAAAAGACATTTGAGTAAATAAAATTTGACCTTTAAAAGCCACAAAAAAAGGCTTTAACTGCCTGTGCTCTGTTCATAAAGGTCTCATAGTAGCCAGTACTTTAGAAGCAGTACAAGTGACCAATCCAAGATAAGTTCTCCCGCAAATACTGTTTTTTATAACAGAAAAGCATATTAATATTTCTGTTTTCAAAGTGACCATCCTGTCCTTAAAAAAGAAAGGATATTACGGTAATCTGCCAGCAATTCATGATGATTTACAAAATTAACCCCCCATAAAAAGACTTACTTAGGTTTCACTTCTAAAATGAAGTAAAAAAGCATGTCCTAGAGCTATGAATATGAATATTTTGTTATATATGTTAATGTAAGATGACATGCATTACTGCTTATCCCAAAGCCAGTGAAAGAAAGCAAAGTACATCTATTATTTATTGCTGCATAACAAAATACCCAATAACTTAATGGCATAAAACACTAAACATTATCTCAGTTTCTGTGGGTCAGAAATTCTGAAGCAAATTTGGGTGGTTCTGGCTTGGGTTCTCTCATGAGGTTACAGTCCGGATGTCAGCTGGGGTTACAGTTATCTGAAGAGTTGGCTGTCCCTGGAAGATCCACTTCCAAGATGGCATACACACTGGTGCTGGTTGTTGAAAGCAGGCTTCAGTTTCTCCCCAAGAGGACCCCTCTCCAGGCTGCTTGAGCATCCTGGCAACATGGTGGTTGACCTTCCCCAGAGGAGTGAGAAAGAGCAAGGTCGAAGCTACAGTGACTTTTATGGCCTAGCCCCAGGAGTCACACACCCTCTATACCCTATTAATTATGAAGGTCAGTCCTATTCAGTGTGAAAGGACACCACTCAAAGGTGTGAATACCAGAGGGAAGGATCCTCGGGGTGCCATCTGGGAGCTGCTACCACAATACTGCAACACATCTGCAGATTTCCCTTGATGCTTACAATGTACTTAACTAAGGAACCATGACTAAGGAATGATATATTTGAGTTGTCTGCATATAATTTCCATAGTGCATCTTAAGGAAACATTCATGCTCATATTTTCTTACGAAAGTTATTTTCCTTTAACGACACACATTCTCATAGAAAGCCACAGAATAAAACTAGATTTATTATGAGTAAAGCACAGTGTAGAAGTTCTTTAAATTTTCTGTTTCTAAACAGTTCCAATCTTATTCCTTCCCTGTTTAAAAACACATAGTGGCTGTCCTCTATAGGACGTTCCTCTCTTCCTTCCCTATTTACCAGGCTCCTATTAGAGGGTGTTTCTCAATATTCCCTGAAGGCACTGTTCTTTCACATACTGTGCTACGCTGTCTGCTAAGACAGTCTTTCTTATTTCCACCTGGAAAACTTCCTCGCACTTGAAGATCCATTTCAAATATCACCTCCTTAGTGAAACCAGACGAGGAATCCCTATTCTTCTACTGTGCTTGGATATTTGTCTCTGTTATGTGTTGTCACTTTGCTAGTACATGGTAGTTATCTGTGTGCTTGTCTGTCTTCCTGCTAATCTGTGAACACTCCCAAGATGGGAAGTACCTTTCAGTACCTAGCAGAGGAGCCAGTATGAGCAGCTCAACTAATGTTTGTCGGGTTAGGATGAGAGGACTACTGAGTTCATGTGCAGTGCTGCTGACATCACTATGTGACACCAAACCACAAAATTATTTCCACTTTTTAATAAGCAGTTCAGCCAGGATGAAGATGCACCACATTATAGACAGTAGTTTTTCTAGAGGTGGAATTACAGGGGGACCCTCTTTCCATGCTATGCATTTCGGCATTGTTTGAATAATATTATACATACAGAAAAGCACATAAAACAAATATTGATAGAGAGATTTTAGCTTTCTAACTTCCTACTAGGAAGTTGCTTTGTTTGTGAAAATGGCTTAATGTTTTTTAAAATTCATCCATGTTGCTTATACTTTTTTTTTTTTTTTTTACATGGGCAGGCATCAGGAATCGAACCCAGGTCCTCTGGCATGGCGGGCAAGCATTCTCGCCTGCTGAGCCACCGTGGCCTGCCCCATGTTGCTTACACTTTTAAATCTAAAAAGCACGTATTTAAACTTTTAAAGGAAGTTACCGTGGTAGAGGATAGTTCTAGCATGGCCTGCCACATCTCTCTGCGACCCACAAATACATCTTGTGCTCAGGGCTAGAAGTGTTGGTCTGGCCCTAGTGGGATAAAACACAATCCCCTAGTAGATAAGAGCACTGCCGAAACATAAATAAGTATTCTCCCAAACATAAAAAAATTAAGTGGAGACAGCTTCTGGTAGGCATGTTTTATGACATTCAGCTCACACACCAGTCATATATCTCTCCCTGGTGGGGGGGGTGGGGGGTGGGAATGGGGTTCCTCCACTACAGCACACAAATACAAGATATGGGTGCTTCATGTAGAACATCTCCCTGCCACGGAGTGAGACCCACTGGCTATGGAGAACCAACACCCACTGATGAAGCTGACCTTGCCCTGTCTCTTCTTTAGATAATTAAGCATTATTCCATCCCACTGTGTGGGCCGTGCATCTGTTAGCAACCCCAACACTTCTATTGAAGTTGATTGACATCTCCTTAGGTGTCTCTCCTTTTTGACCAAGACTTATAATATCACCTGAAAATATTAGGACAGAAAATCATATATACACATTATGCTTTCAACTTCATAAAACTATGGATTTTATAAGTAAGATTTATTAAACAACATGTTTGGAAAAACAGTTTGTCAGGCTGGTAAAATTGTATACATTTTTTTTCCCTTAAACTTCAAAAGTTAAAAGCCTAAAATTGTGCAACTGTAACCCATGCCAAACTCTGAAATTTGTTCTACAACTAATTGTTGTGGTGTACTTTGAAATTTATTGCTTTTCTGTATATATGTTATTTTTCACCAAAAAAGGGTCGATTGTGATGAATGCACAGCTATATGATGATATTGTGAATCACTGATTGTACACTTTGGATGATTATTTGGTATGTGAATATATAATATTAAAAAAATACATTTGGAAAGGAAGTTTGTTTCTCTGTTTTTTAATTCCTGTTGCAAAAAGCAGCCTCATTGTTTCCTACATTATTTTGCCATCCAAAATTTCCATCATTCTGGAGCACATGTATGAATTTTATCTGAGAATGACAAATGAGGAAGATTTGCATTGTCCTGACCAAAGGGCAGTTCGATTCTCAGCCCACCCATAGAAAGGACCAGAAAATACCTACCATGGTTTCTTTGGGACATCTGAAGAAGGAATCCCCGGGATGGGATGACATGGAAAAGATTGAGATAAATTTTAGAGAAAAGGACTTGACTCTACGGGTCCTGTAAGAAGAGAAAACAAGGTTTGTAAACCATAGTAGCAATCTTTTGGAAAAGGTCAAGATTGTTGCTAGGTTTTTAATATCCATATATATTATAGTATCCACATGAGGTTTCTGTAACAGAACATTATTATTTCCATATAGCAAACAACCACATGTTCTCCAGTGCCCCAATTCTTACTACTGGATGAATAAAACCCTACACATATGGAGTTCATATTATAGGCAGCTGTACCTCTCCCGGCCACCCCCCAACCCCCAATTCTTCTGAGAAAGTTTCCTTGGAAAGCAATGGAAAAATCCTGGGTTCTTACTCTAACTCTCCGAAATGTACCATGTTCCACCAAGTGAAAGAGAAGCCCAGCACTCCAGCTTTACAACCCAGGATGTCGCCATGACCTCAGGCGACGTCCCCTTTAAAATATAAATATATACCTCCAAGAGGTAAATCTCTCTCCAGTCATCTCACTAATCAGTTATAAATTACCTTCCAAAGTTTGCCTAATTTAGTCCAGGTCCCAAGTTTCAGGATACTGCTCAGAAAGCCCTAACTGTGTAGAAAAAAAAAAATTCTCTCTACAACCCTACAGAATGGTTAAAACAACATTTCAAATCCTATCTGTCCAAATTAGTGTGATTCTTCAAAGCATTTATTTCAATCTTGTTGCAATTATTTAAAATTTCCAAAACTCTCCTTTTGCTTTTATTTTGTGTTATTTTGACTATATAAGTAAAACAGCCTTGTTACTTTATCATCTACCCTTGCTTTTGGCCATTTGATCAACCTATCACTCCCCTTGATCGTACCTTCCATGTCTTAAAATTACTCTTGGTGGTTTCCAAAAATCAAATCTAATTCCAAAGAATAAATATTTCTCTACCAT
>PVIY010007745.1:0-80499 GCA_004026745.1 Myrmecophaga tridactyla | reverse complement strand
GAGAGGAGACAGACTTTAGAACAACTAATCAAAGATGTTCAAATGAATTTCTTAAATAAATTCAATGAGATGGTTAAAGAGTTAAAGGATATCAAGAAGACACTAAAAGAGCATAAAGAAAAATTTGTAAGAATAAATTTAAAAATAGCAGGTCTTTTGGAAATAAAGGATACTGTACATAAGAATTAAAAACATACTAGAGACACAGACTCAGGTTCGATTCCCAGTCTATGGACTTCCTCCAAAACAAAACAAACAAGCAAAAGCAGACAAACAAAAATTCAACAAATGGTGCTGCAGTAGTGGGATACTCTTATGGAAAAAAAATGAAATGTGATCCTGTCATACAGCATACAAAAAAAATTTTTTTTTAAATATACTAGAGACAGACAACAGCATACTTGAAGGGTGGAAGATGGTGTGTTGGTTTGAAAGGATGTATGTCCCCTAGAAAAGCCATGTTTTAATCCTAATCCCATTTTGTAAAGGCAGCCGTTTCTTCTAATCCTTATTCAGCACTGTATGTTTTAAACTGTAATTAGATCATCTCCCTGGAGATGTGATTTAATCAAGAGTGGTTGTTAAACTGGATTAGGTAGAGGCGTGTCTCCACCCATTTGGGTGGGTCTTGATTAGTTTCTGGAGTCCTTTAAAAGAGGAAACATTTTGGAGAATGGGAGATTCAGAGAGAGCAGAAGAGAACGACATAGCCACAAGAAGCAGTGTCTACCAGCCAGCGACATTTGGAGATGAAGAAGGAAAATGCCTCCTGGGGAGCTTCATGAAACAGGAAGCCAGGAGAAGAAGCTAGCAGATGATGCTGTGTTCACCATGTGCCCTTCCAGATAAGAGAGGAACCTTGACCATGTTTGCTATGTGCCTTTCCAGATAAGAGAGAAACTGTGACTGTGTTTGCCATGTGCCTTCTCACTTGAGAGAGAAACCCTGAACTTCATTGGCCTTCTTGAATCAAGGAACTTTCCCTGGATGCCTTAAATTGGACATTTCTATAGAGTTGCTTTAATTGAGACATTTTCTCGGCCTTAGAACTATAAGCTAGCAACTCATTAAATTCCCCTTTTTAAAAGCCATTCCATTTCTGGTATATTGCATTCTGGCAGCTAGCAAACTAGAACAGATGGAATAAGCAAAGTTGAGGACAGAGCAACCAAATCTGAATGCACAAAAGAACAAAAGGAGAAAAAAATTGAGAAATTTAATTAGTTCTCAGGGAAATGCTTGACAACACAGATCATACAAATATAAGAATCACAAGTGTCCCAGAAGGAGAAGAGAGAAGTAAAGCACCAGGAAGATTATTTGAGGAGATAATTGCAGCAAATTTCCCAACCCTTATAAAATATGCCATTCAAAGAAGCCAATGTATTCCAAATAGAATAAATCAAAATAGATCCACTCCAAGGCACATACTAATCAGACTGTCAAATGCTGAAGAAGGAGAGAATCTTGAAAAGAGCAAGAGAAAAGTGATTCACCACATACAATAGAAGTCACATAAGACTAAGTGTCGACTACTACCATGGAGGTGAGAAGGCACCTTAAATATGTTTAAGATTCAGAAAGAGAACAATTGCCAGCTAAGAATTCTTTATCTAGCAAAGCTATCCTTCAAAAGTGAGAGAAAATTTAAAATTTTCACAGATAGAAATGCTGAGAAAATTTAACAAGAGACTTGCCTTGCAAGAAATACTAAAGGGAGTTCTGTCAACTGAAATAAAAAAACAAGAGAGAGAGGTTCAGAGGTGAGTATAGAAATGATGTTTATCACTAAGGATAAGTAAAAAGATAAAAAAAGAAAGAAAAATACTAGATCTGACAAATAAAAGCCAAGGTATAAAATGGTTGAAGTAAGGATGGCTCTTATAGCAATAACATTGAATGTTAATGGATTAAATTCTCCAATCAAAAGACACAGTTTGGGGGTGGCCCACAGAGGCTCATCAGCAGGCAGAGTTCTCACCTGCCATGCCAGAGATCTAGGTTCGATTCCCAGTCCTGCACATGCAAAAAAAACAAACAAACAAAACAAACAAACAAGCAAAAAAAAAACAAACGCAGCTTGGCAGAATGGATAAAAAATATGATTCATCAAATGTTGTTTATGAAAGACTCATTTTAGACCCAGAGATACAAATAGGTTGAAAGTGAATGGATGGCAAAAGATATTCCAGGCAAGCAATAACCAAAATAAGGTTGGGAGAGCTATACTAATATTAGATAAGAAAGACTTTAAACAAAAAATGTTATAAGAGATAAAGAAGGGCACTATGTATTAATAAAAAAGACAGTTAACCAACAAGAGGTATCAATCATAAATTTTTATGCAATGAATCAAAGCACTCCAAAGTACATGAGGCAAACACTGGCAAAATCGAAGGGAGTAATAGATTTTTCTACAATAATAGTGAGAATGCCCGTACACCAATCTCTTCAATAGAAATAATGTCCAGACAGAATATCAATAAGGAAATAGGAAATGTAAACAATGTGATAAATGAATTAGATCTAACAGACATATATAGGTCATTGTACCACAAAACAGCAGGATACACATTCTTCTCAAGCGCTTATGGAACATTCTTCAGGATAGTCCATATGCTGGGGCAAAAGATAGGGCTTAATAAATTTAAAAAGACAGAAATTATTCAAAGCACTTTCTCTGATCATAATGGAATGAAGCTGAAAATCAATAACCAGCAGAGAACTGTAACTTTCATAAATGCATGGAGGTTAAACAACACACTCTTAAACAACCAGTGGGTCAAAGAAGAAACTGCAAGAGAAATGAGTATCTTTGGTCATCTGAAAATGAGAATACAGCATATCCAAACTTATGGGATGCTGCAAAGGCAGTGCTGAGAGACAAATTTATAGCCCTAAATGCCTACATTAAAAAGGAAGGAAGAGCTAAAATCAAAGACCTAACTGAGCAACTGAGAAAGGTAGATAAAGAGCAGCAAACTAATCCAAGTGGAAGAAAATAATTAACAAAGATTAAAGTGGAAATAAATGAAATGAAGAAAAAAAATACAATGGAATCGATAAAACCAAAAGTTGGTTCTTTGAGAAGATCAATAGGGTTGACAAACCTTTAGCTAGACTGGCAAAGTAAAAAAAGAGAAGATGTGAATAAATAAAAAAGAGAGAAGAGGTCATTACTATGGACTCTGAAGAAATAAAAAAGATCATTAGAAGATACTATGAGCAACCTTATGCCTACAAACTAGGCAATTTAGACAAAATGGACATTTTCTTAGAAACATACAAACAACCTATATTGACTCAAGAAATTTCACCTTGAGAAGACCTCAACAAAGCAAATACCAGTAAAGACATTGAATTAGTCATCAAAAACCTCCCTATAAAGAAAAGCTCATGACCAGATGGTTTCACAAAGAAATTTTACCAAACATTCCAAGAAGAATTAACAGCATTTCTGCTCAAACTTTTTCTAAAAATGGAAGTAAAGGGAACACTGTTAACTCAATCTATGAAGCTGTCATTATCCTAATACCAAAACCTGATAAAGATACTCAAGAAAAGAGAACTACAGACCAAACTCCCTAATGAATATAGATGCAAAAATTCTTAACAAATACTTGCAATAATAATGTGCAATGGCACATTAAAAGAATTATACACCAGGAGTAGGGAGGCATTATTCCAGGTAGTCAAGAGCAGTTCAACACAAGAAAATCAATTAGATGGAAAGACATTCCATGTTCATGGGTAGGAGGGCTAAATGTCATTAAGATATCATTTTTGTCAAAATTGATCTACAGATTCAAAGCAATACCAATCAAAATCCCAACAATCTACTTTGCAGAGTTGGAAAAGTTAGTTATCAAATATATTTTTAAGAAAAAGGGGACTTGAATAGCCAAAAACACTCTGAAAAAGACTTACACTTCTTGTTTTTAAAGCTTATTATGAAGCCACGGTGCTCAAAACAACATGGTACTGGCATAAAGATAGACATTTTGATCAATGGAATCAAATTGAGAGTTCAGAAATAGACCCTCTGACCTAAGGTCAATTGATTTTTGACAAGACCCCAATTCCACTGAACTGGAACAGAATAGTCTCTTCAATAAATCGTGCTGAGAGAACTGCAAATCCATATCCAAAAGAATGAAGGAGGGTCCATATCGCACACCCCATACAAAAATTAACTCAAAGTGGATAACAGACCTAAATGTAAGAGCCAGTACCATAAAACTTCTAGAAAAAAATATAGAGAAACATTTTCAGGACCTAGTGATAGGAGGAGGCTTCTTAGACCTTATACTCAAAGCACAAGAAGTGAAAGAAAAAGTAGATAAATGGGAGCTCCTCAAAACTGAATACTTCTGCGTGTCAAAGGACTTTGTCAAAAGGGTGAACAGTCAACTAATTCAATGGGAGAAAATATTTGGTAACCACATATTTGATAAGGGTTTGATATCTAGTATATATAAAGAAATCCTACAACTCAATAATAAATAGACAACACAATTATAAAATGGGCAAAAATACATGAATAGACATTTCTCCAAGGAGAAAATACAGATGGCTAAAAAGCACATGAAGAGATGTTCATCTTCATTAACTATTAGGGAAATGCAGATCAGAACCACAATGAGATATTATCTTACACCTGTAAGAATGGCTACTATTAACTAAGCAGGAAACTACAAGTGTTGGAGAGGATATTGAGACATAGGAAGACTTGCTCATTGCTGTTGGGAACGTAAAATGGTACAGCTGCTATTGAAGACAGTTTGGTGGTTCCTCAGAAAACTAAATATTGAGTTTTCCTATGACCTGGCAATTCTGCTACTTGGTGTACCAAGAAGATCTAAAAGCAGGGACATGAACAGACATTTGCACACTGATCTTCATAGCAACATTATTCACAATTTCTAAAAGATGGAAACAATCCAAGTGTCCATCAACCAATGAATGGATAAACAAAATGTGTTATATACATATGAGTGAGTATTACTCAGTAGTAAGAAAGAATGAAGTCCTGAAGGTGACAGCATGGATTAACCTTGAGGATATAATGCTGAGTGAAATAAGTGAGACACAAAAGGACAGATATCATATGATTTCATTAATAAGAACTAACTGGAATATGTAAACTCATAGTCATACAGCATGGAATATCAGTTATCAAAGGATAGATTGAAGGTAGAGTATGGGGGAGCAATTGCTGATTATGTACAGAATTTTTAATGAAGTTGAATTTAAATGTTTGGAAATGGATAGAGATGAGGGTAGCTCTTTATTGGGATTATAAGTAATAGTGCTGAATTGTAAGTGAATTTGGCTGCAAGGCATTGTTTAGAGTCATGAAAGTCACCAGAAAGAAAGCTAGAGGTTAAAATATAGGATTGTATAACACAGTAAATCTGGAGGTGGATGTTGTTTAAAATTAATGCTACAGATATAAATAAGTTCTTTCATGAACTAGTAGTATAAATGTACAACACCTGTACCAAGAGTTAATAGTAGATTGGTGTATGGGAAAATTAGATACACATACCTATTGCAACTACAGACTATAGTTAACAGTAACATCTTAATATTCTTTCATCAGCAGTAATGTGTACCACACCATTACTGGGAGTCAGAAAAAGAAATATAGAAAGTATTGGGTATTTTGGGTTTTCTTTTTTCATGTCTATCTGTTATTTTTTTAGGGGCAATTAAAATAATTTAAAATTGAATGTTCTGATGATTGCACAACTAGGTAATGACACTGTGAGAGACCTTGATTGTAGACTTTGGATGGATTATATTGTATGTGAATATATCTCAATAAAATTTGCAGAAAAAGTGTAAATTAACTGTTAACCTGATTCATCATTATATAAGTATTGCAATCATTTGTTCATTATAGAAAATTATTTAAAAAATAAGAAAATAAACCCATATTCAGTTATATGAATAGACTGAATCTCCTTATTAGATTATGGGTAGAGTGACTGTTGGTGTTTTGTACATGCCACAAGTTCATTACCAATTGTTGTGATTTTAGATGGTTATACAGATAAGCTGGATATGTAATACTATCATGGCAAACACCTTTTTGTGAAATTCTTTGTGAGTTTTTCCAGTTTTGTTTATAGTTGTGTCCCATATGGTCTTTTATGACATATATGAAATTCATCTTACTATTCATCCAACAATTGGAAAGAATATCTCTATTCTTTCCAATATCCATTGGTGCACAAAAGGAATGGTGTTGTTTAAAACTATTTATTTCCATTAATGCAGCTTTGAATTGCAGAAGTTCCTAGAGTGAAATAAAAGGGCTCTCCTTAGACTGACAAAAATACCCTGAGGCATTTCGCTTATTTAAATAGAGTGTTCTTCAGTATAGCTTGCTCCATCAACAATTAGTGTCTTCATAACTTCTAAATTATTCATTAATGCAAATCCCAAATCTAATCACTTTATTCTTCAGCAAAGTTGAAAGGAGAAAATTAATGCTATTTATTTCTTTAAAATGTACTTTCTAGTTCGTTTGGTCCTAATGTGTTTGAATAATGATAAATATAATTATGATATGCATGGTTTCTATAGCAATTTAATTTTCCAGTAACAGAAGAAAGATGAAGACAAAATTTTCCTAGACATATAATAAAGCCATTAAAGTCTACAAAATGATATATTGGCACATCGTGTCAGATTTATACTCACATTTATTCACTCCAGAGGCAGTCAGTTACTATGTTCTTTTTGCCCCCAAACTTTATAAGCAGTCCAGTGACCAAAACATTTATATTTATTTATCCAATGATTTAACTAATAGGGAAATAACACAATTTTGCCACCAGCAACTTTTATGTTCTCTTTAAAAACTAGTAACCTGTGTTTTCATCGATAGTTCTTGTCTTTCCAACTCTGAAGCCATGCCACTGCATGTGAATTTGATCTTAAGCTCAGCAACAGGGTTTGGTCTCATGACTCAGGCTGGCCAACCAGAGAATTACGTTTCAGCCACCCCAGGACTTGACTCAGGAATAGGTGTATGACCCACTCAGAACTAACAAAAAGCCATCAGTGTTTGGTAAGAGACCCAGTGATGGTGGAAGCATGTCCTGCCTTTGGACTTTTCAGGAAAATGAACAATAATCCCAACTACTCAGGTTAAGCAGTAAGAATTTATTTAGGTTCCATTTTATTAAAAGAAAATGCATTAATTCAGGGCCACTATAAGTGGCACCTATGGGAGATGCCCAAGGTCACTGGTGGAAAGAATTATGTACCCTAATTTAGACATAAATTCTTAGACATATTCTTAATCTGCATTACATGGGGGTGAATCCATTCTAATTAAGATCTCTTGAAGATGTCATTTTTATTTAAATTGTGACCAACTAAATGAGGGTAGGTCTTAATCCAGACTACTGGAGTCCTTTATAAACAGAAGAAACCAGGACATAGTCAGAGAAAGCCACGGAGAGGAATGGGAAGCAGGAAGTCAGTGGGAACCAGAGGAGAAAGGAGAGGACATTGCTGTGTGATGGCAAAGCCTGGGAATCCAAGGATTAATGACCAGCTAGAATGCTACCCACCCTTGGAGGAAGCAAGTGTTCTAGCTAGCACTTTGATTTGAACTTCTGATCTTTGAAACTGTGAGTCTATCATAGAAACCTGAACTAAGACAGTCACCTAAGTGACAACAATAATTGAGTAAAGCATTCTATACTACTGACTCGATGCAGTGCTCCAGGGAGATAATCAGGACATCAGGGATGTCTGCATAAATTATGTATTATACGAACCTTAAGGGGACAATTTTCCATAGTCTATGATATGAACGATGCCCCTGGATTTTGTGAATCTTTTGGTATGTACAAAACCAGAGACAAATTGTTGACTTTAGAACTCAGATGAAACTTAATTATTCAAATGCTTGATTAGATTTTTATGTGGTAATATAGTTTTATGCATCTCTTGTGGGGAAAGTCCATTTGATCATGTGAAATTGTCATTATATGAGGATTTTAACTGTATCTGAGAATCTTCTCTCTATAATATTCAGACTTCCATATTCTTTTGAAAGAAGGTATGTACAAACAATTTGAACAATTTAAATGAACTCTCAAACTGTTTTTTTCAGAAATAGACTGTTGATTATTTTTTGAGATTTAGTGAGAAAGAAATTTTTTAAGTAAATTAAGCTAAAAATAGATTTGTGTTGAAATCATGTTCTATGTTATCTGTTGACCACTTGGAAGTTTAAAAACTACATTAAATTTTAAATTGCATGGCATTTGCCAGTAAAGGGTCATACTATAATTGTTAGTGAGCTTTCAGAAGTGTTTCTTGGAGATAATGTTTGAAAAGTCTGTTGCCTAAATTTGAATAATTTATGCATGAGCCAGTGTAGAGTTATAATTGCAATTACAATGTTCAGTTCAGTAACAATGAGTTGCATTTGAAGTTGGATGGTGATTACACTGTATAGCTTAGGCGCTGCTTTTCATTACATTTTTAACAAAGGCTTCTGAGTAAAGGGAGATGGCTCAGAGCTTGACAAAAGTTCCCAAGTGAAGTTTTAAGGAGTTTGTTTCTAAAGATTTTTATTTCACTTTATTATTATTTTTTTATATTCAAAGTCTGAAATCCAATCTTGCATGCTTCTGTGCAATAGAGATAAAGCCCCTGAAAATGCCCCTGGTTGGACAGAAAAGAACTTTTCTATTTTTTGTCTGAAGGAGCAGCTGCTCTCATCAATAATTTCCTGAAGCAATAGTCCTGGAGTGTAAACAATATTTTATACGGATGATGGTGGAACAGAATACGTTATTGCTGAAATTTGCGCACTTCACTGTGGAGAATGGATTAACCCTCTGCAATGTGAAATCAAATATGTTGTATTTTCTGAATTAAATGAAAGGGTTAAGAGTTTTTATGTGAAATGAGTTTCTGACTCAAAAAGAAATAATTTAATGATTCTCACAAACACACCCAAAATATATTATATCATAACACATTCTAAGAGAATAGTGCTACCAATCTTAGTGTCTTGCTAGTTAATTCAAATTAATTTTGTAATGTGACACTTTTTTGCTTTCTCGAAAAATTAAACATTTTAAAACTCAAAGTGTTGACGATTGTAGAGCCCTAATTTTCCTTGTTTATTTAAGATGTCGACAGGTCATGAATTAAATTCTTTTATATCTCCTGAACACAACAAGCAAATATTTATAAAGACTTTCATCATTAAAACAATTTTAATTGCAATATCTCTAGAATCATACACATCCATGGAAATAATTTGTTAACAGATACTCAGGTTTATTTTTCACTCATTATAGTTAACTCTTTCAATATAACGTTTCCCTAAATTTTGTCTGCTCTTGTTACAATATGGTAATATTCCTTAATTTTATTATTCATGTTAAAAGCATTCTCAAATGGGACATTGTAAGGAGGAATGAAAGGTAGAATTGTTTAACTATTAAATCAAAGGCACCCCAACACATACATACAGAATTGTGGATTCTTAGACTTATAACTTTGAAAGCAGCGGTGATTCCGTCCCATTCTGTCCTCTGCTTCTAAGCAAAACAAAACAGTACAATGTGTTAGGCATGTTTTGTTGAAAAATCTTAAAATCAGATAAAACTTAAATCCTTCTATTGTTTTTCCACAAGACATCTTCAGGAATATAATTTATTTCCTCTGCAACTTAGATCAGTTCCCATTTGCTAGTTTCTAAATTACTAATTTAGGTTAAACTCATCATAAGAACATTAGAAATGGTCTAATTAATTATAAAATCCCCATGGAACTATTGAGAAATTTATAATTCAAAGATATAAGAATTTATTTTCTTTTTAAGTCTTGTTGAGTTAAAATGTTTACATTTTTAGGCACCTGACAAGGAAGTTAAATACTTTATTCTTACTTTATCCTACTTCTCTTTGCAAAGTGAATGAAAAAACAGAGCAGATTTTGTTATCACAGTTAACCTTATTAAGCCAGTTTCAGAACCCATGTGGATTGAAGCAAAGAAATTGAGTACTCCTTCATGAAACGATTTACTGCCTACCCCAAATTCAGTTGTTAAATTTGTTTTTGATATTCTCTTCTTGTTTAAAATGATCAATGGAAGTGGCTTTATTTCCACTGTAGTAATCTACAATTTATGGCACAGAATGGATTTTATATAGAAATACTTTTGGATGAGCGACATCCTCATAATGTAATTTACATTGTAAGAAGATAAGTTTTACCTCTTAAAGAGAAAACATGCTTTTTACATAGAGGAGCAGTGGATGAAAGCATGAACCCTGAAATCAGCTGCTTGTGTTTTCTGTCATGTAGGTAAATCTTAGTTTCCTCATCTGTAAAAAGTACTTGCCTGTGAATATTAGAATTGTTTTATTATATGCAAAAGCACTTAGCACAGTGCCTGGCACATAGTACTCTGTACATTTTTGCTAATATTTATTATTTATATTTAAATGGATTACATTTATTTTAAATTAACCTCTGCTCTTTCAAGTAGTTTCTCTACCTGGAAACATTATGAGAAACCTCACTTTTGATAGACTTCTATAAAAATGTATAGTCTTATGTCTTTCATTAATTTGGATGGTTCTTCTTTTCCCCAAATTACTCTGAAGTAGTAAGACTTTTTGTTTGAGAAGAAGCAATTCATGACTCGGGAAAAAAAGGGAAGAAAATATTTATATCAAGCTCTTTATATGTTAAGTATATTCAGTTATTTTCATTTACTCATTAGTTATTTGTTGAGGCTTGCATTGAGTCTTTAAGGATTGGCAGGATTTGCACAGACAGGAAGTTTGTAATTTCAAGCAATGAAAATACATGGACAACATTACAAAATATTTATATATTGTATACCTTTATTTGTTAAATATTTATACATAATAAATTATGACAAATTTTATGTTACTTATATATTGTTGTATATTATTTATATATGTTATTTAAATACTCCCTACAGGCTTGTAAGTGTATCATATTCTCCTTTTATCAAGATAGAGGAAATAGGAGCATGGAGAGTTTAAGTGAGCTAATATGTGACAATACTAAGATTTGAATCTAGATTTCTCTGCTCTAAAGCACATTCTTTTTCCAAAATAGCATATTACCTTCATAAATGGTAAATTAGGCTAGTGATGAATGAAATAACTTAGGATGACAGTGTGGCAAGACCAAAATACCAAGTGTTAGGGTTCAAATTTATATTAAATGACCCAAATATCGATTTAAAAATTACCTAATTAAAAAACAAGAGGATTTAACAATTTATTAACCACATTGGTGAAGTTATAAAGTTTCTCAGTCTTTACTATCTATACTACATTTTAAGTCCCAACGACAATGACTGAACCTACTATATCATTTAGGAATGCTTCCACAGTGAAGAGAAAATAGGACATTTTTAAACAAAATATTTAATAAAAGGATCAGCTTAATAATGCTAATGTGTTTACAATTCTGATCAAAATTAAAACAAAATTCACCTAAATTATTTGTAAAATATTGTGCCATGCCTTAAGGAGTGTTTCTACACCCCAATCAAGGATATTCAGAGGCTCTAACTGGTGAATTGATAGCGTTATGTTTATGACAGGTCATCCATAGAATGATATTGCAAGCATGCTTTTAAATATCTCTTTCCTAAGCATTTTCTTCCGCCAAGATGATCAATTTGACAACATTTTTGCAAGGACTTGAGAGATGTGAAAACATAAAATTTCCTGAAGTTATGTCTCTTTGTATTTAGCCCAAGATAGAGTTGCATTAGCCTTTCTGTTATATTAAGAAATCCCATTTGAATATGGTTTACAGTTTAACCAATAAATTACTTGATTAAAAAATACTGGTGAATTAGCAGAGGCAATTCTAAAAGATATTTAATACTAATGTATTACATTTTCTTAAAGTGGAACAATAGCCATTGTGATTTAAAAATGGCTTGTTCTGAATTATGGGTTGTTACTTCTGGAAGATGTAATAGGTTTATATTAGTTTATGCTTATATCTGTTAGGGCCTTTATATATGCGCATCTTGTGCAAAATAGGAGGGTAATCTACTGCTGTTATCAGAGAGTGGTGGAAGTTGGCATAAATAATAAAAACATGGGATTCAACTGCTTTCTAGTTTTATATCCTTGGTCAAGTGATTTGACTTTTCTAAAGCTTTAGGCTATGTATTTGTGAAATGAGATTGCAATCAACGTTAGCTGTTAAAATCATGGGCAGTGTTTTCTCATCCGTCATGGAGGAGATATCGGCAGCTCTCATTCTAACTCTCAATTCCAAAGGTTACTGTGATTGACCACATAAAACAAGATAGAATAGTAAAATATTTAATTTCAAGATGACATTCAATGCACAGTTATGTTCCTTATAAAACTCATATCACTGTTTCTTTTGAAGCGTGTATAATATTAACATAGTACCTCTCACACAGGGTACTATGTTACCTCTCACAAAACTGCATAGCCACAGGATGATTAGAGTCAAAACTGAGAATGTCTACAAAAATCTTAGCAACAGCTGCAAAACAGCTGCAGTTCTATTGCAGTAATGACAATGGTCGGATTTATTCTCTGTGGGCTGTCTCCCATGCAGTCTGAACTGACACTAACATTTAGGATGCAAAGCAAATTAAATAATAATAAACAACTCATTTTAATGGATGAAGAAAACTTCAGCGTTGAAGAACGTTAAGAATTTGGCATTAAACTAGTTTACTGTCAATGTCAAACTTATTCTTTCATTCAGCTTTGAATGGCAATACCAGCATTAGCATTGAACATTAGGAAGAATATGTGCTAAAATTTAAAAATTAGCTTACTTTAATAGAAAATATTGCTTTGTAGCAAAATTTGATTTCGATACCATTTTAAATTTTATTCCAAATAATATATATATATGTTTTAAACATTTCTGTTTGATACTATTGACATGTCCTGCCATGGTTTGATTTAAATTTTTTTTCTCTTTTGGAAAGATGTTCCAAATCTGAGATTTCCTTCAGCCATGCCTCAATGTGCAGTATAATTGGTATTAATTCCAAAAGTATTTTTGAAGCGCATACTACATGCTGTGGGGTGTGGAGGGAGCAGTAATAAAAGTAAAATGAAAGAGTTCCTCAAAGAGCTTTCAATCTAATTAAAATAATAAAATTGCTTAAATAGCTTTTAGGTGGTGAACATTGTAGACTCAAGAAGGATACTGGCTTGAATAATAACACGGAAACTGGAAAGACATTTCTGTTTAGAGGACGAAGGATAATATCAGTTTTTGACAAATTACGTTTCAGATAATGATTAGGATATCCAAGTGGGATTTCAGCATGATGTTGCTGTTATAACTGTTTTCATTATGCTGGTAAACCCATCTGATGGGTCCGTATTTCAACTAATACATTATTCATGTCTAATAACTCTGAGTGATTCTTTAAAACCATGTGCACTTGCTTCATGTTTTTAATATTCTCTGTTTTTACTCTTAGAACAATAATTATACTTTAAATTCTGGTTCTTTCTGTTTCCTTTATGAGGAAATGGAAAAATTAATATTCGAAAGATGCTTGGTATGCCTGGACTAATAATAGTATGTAGTAATACTCTGTATTTTTTTTGGATCTGATTGTCTAATCAAGAAAGACAACTTTTATATATGTATGTGTGTATGCATATATTTGTATGCCTTATATATATATTTATATATAATTTCACAGACAAATCATAAGGCCAGCTTTTGATAACAAATATGATATTGTCTTATCTATATTTTTATACATTTGGTTTAATTCATTTGTTAGATTTCTCTGTTATTTCTTTACCTCAGTGGCCATTACTGAGTCAGAGTCATTCATATCTTTATTTCTGTGTAACTCTCTCTCTCTCTCTATCATTTATCTATTATGTTTTATTTATTTTGATACCTTTGATTGTTACTGGTAGCAAAATAAAAATACTCTGAGTAATTATATAACAGAATATTAGCTTACTAATATAAGACTGGATTTTGGTCACAATTAAAAATAGGAAAGCATATTTTAAAGAACAAAGTGAATCACTGACGACTAGAGCACTTTTTTCAGTGTTGTGAGGTCAAACATATTTTAATGTTATTTCTGAGAAATTGGTTAATGGGGATCTAGGACATGCATTTTTATCCATACATTTAAGCTTGATTTTTAGTAAATATAAATGATCTCTCCTATCCTCTCTATCAGTACAGACTGATAGAATGCAAATCTTCTCCTCTAATTTAATAATATATTTTGTAAAAACTTTTAAGTTGGAATTTTTTTTCACTTTTGGATGACTTAATTTTCTTGCTTAATTTATAGAAGAGCCAACTACTGAGTTGTCAGAAAAAAAATGGTGGTATAAGACTGAAATACAAGTTGGGTTTTGAAGTGTAATTAGTTATTTTTAATAAATATCTACTAATAAAACCATCCATGTGATAGACATTTATTCATAACATTGTCAGGGTCTCATAGGGAAACAAAAATGAATAAAACACTGTATCCTAGCGTTATGTGAGAAAACATATCCACAAAAATCTGATATTTTTACTTATCTATGATTTTGTGTATTGTTTAAACATAATCTAGATCTTTTATTTTTAACTTTCAAATTCTAAATTGTAACAGACATTTAGGAAAATGCTCTTCTGTACTCCAGGATACTTTTTAAATTTAGATACAACATCTTCATTTAAAATTCCTGGATATATTACAGTTTAATTTATTTAGTAATAAGAATTTTTTAAGGCTTGAGACAAAGGATACTTTTAAAATTATACATGTATGCCTGGGGCTTAAGGTCTTACAGTCTAATAAAAAATGTTTAATGTTAAATAATTTAAAAATTAAAATCATCCACAGATTAATTAGGGACTCAAGCTAATTATTCTGTGCATTTTATAACTCCTGGCAGATAAATTGCTGCAAGTCAGCCTGTTATAGCTGAATAATGATTATGGACCCTCACAATCTGGGTTTATATTGGTACGTGTCATGTTCACTAGTGATAGTATTTCTTCTTTATTGGGTAGTGAAGCTGTGTCTCTTCAAAGCCAGCAATCAATTTTTGGTCAAATATAAGCTTTTAACCTCTCTCTCTATATGGAAACAACAAATATTTTCAGAGAAGAAGGAGATCATATACTACTTTAGATGCTTAAAATCATTTGATTCAGTACATCTTTGTGTTTGGTGTATTTGAGCTTAATGAAGAGAAGCAGTTCTTTTACATAATTATTAATTTTCTAAAAATAGCATCTTTGGAAGGCATTTAGGGAAATAGTCTATGACAGAAATTTAATCAAGGTGAACTCTTCAAGAACAGTTAATTTGAGGTATTGGGCTAGTCTAGAAGTGAGTTGTGTTAATAGTTGGAACTTAGTTCTAAATGATGGGCAGGAATCAGAATTAGTTGCGATAAGTAGGCCAAATCTTTGTACAGGCAGAGATGGAACTGTGGGCAATTCGGTCAAAAAGAGCTCAGGCCAACAACAGAGAAATGGGAGGGAAAAAAGGGAAAGAAGAACGGCGCTCTTGTTTTTTATTTTATCCGAAATGCCCTTTGTCTCCCTGCCTATCAGGCAAACTCCTGTTTCTCCTTCAAGGCTCAGTTCCCATAATTTAATCACGTTTTCTGTCCTGAAAGAAATAATTTCCTCTTTTGTATTTCCACTGCATTTGACATAGACTATATGATTCCTTACCTTTCTGGAATCTATTATAGTTACTCATTTATTTATCCAGCTTTCCCTTAGGATCACAGGAAATGTTTGTTATTTATCTCTGCATTTTCAGTTCCCAGAAAAAATGCATGAAACATAATATTTGTTGAGTAAATTCTTGTTGATATTTCTCCAGGAAAGATGACAAGTGGATTTTGAAAGTTCCAAATGATGCTCTGGATATAAGCAATTTCTGCTTGATATTTAACTGGCATTAGGTAGCTATTAGTCAGGCAATAATATTAATTGGTCACAAATGGATAATATAAAGAGAGTATTGGATACTCTCTGGTGAAAATGTGTGATTGGAATTGTTTACAATTGCACTGCTTGTAGCTAGCAGTGAAGCCCAGTTAGTAGTCATAACTGGGGTTGTGAGTATTTGCTGAGAGACAAAGGGAGCATTACATAGAGGTTGCCTTCAACGGAGAATGCAAAAGACCTTAGTTCTAAACTTCACGTGCCAGAGGGAATAAAAATTGTGAAAATTTATGCTGGAATCTATTGGGTACAAACTGCAGATATGAAATTCAAGATAGCTCTCTTTTTCAGGAAGGTTATGTTTCTCAACAGCTTTACTTAAAATAGAGGACCTCAGAATGAATCAGAAAATAAAATTTAAGATGGAATTGCAGAGCACTTCAGAGAGAGGAAAAACAATTGCAGTACCTTGGGAGGAACAAGTAAATTAAAACTAAAATGATGTGTTAAAGACCAAATAAAGGAGTGTGGAGTAATACTGGGTCAAAGAAGCTGTACAATAGGCATGTGGCTCTTTTCACACAGTTTGGAGATGAATTTCTGGAGGAGAATCATATTGTATTCTCCAGATGAAAAGAGCTAAGTCACAGGACTAGAAAGAGTAGAGGAGACCTGGCTTTTTACATAATAAAACATAGCTCCTGATGCTTAGTAGCTCCTCGATGTAGCTTAAGCATGTTAAACCTAGCCAAGTGGTTAGGTATTGGGCCCATTTTTCAGATGCGGACACTGAAGCATAGAAAGCTTAAAAAGATTTTTCCATGTATACATGGTGGAGTAAGATTTGTTGCTAGGCAGTATGAATCAGTAGTGTGTGTTCTTAATCATTATGCTATATCAGAAATCAAAGCAGTTTATTAATAGTAAAGATGAATAAGAAACTTACCTTGACAGATCATCACAACTGGCTTTCTAATGCATTCCTCCTAAATTGAACTCAGCCACAATGATACTGGCAAAGTTGAATGATGACAGCCTTTATTTCAGGGCTAATCCTACCCCAGTAACTGTTCCATACAGAGGAGCAGAGAACCCAAGAAGGCTGAGGGCAGAATGCTCCAAATGAGACCGAGGCTGAGTTAAGTTTACTTAAACTCACAAATTAGGTAATTTGGTAGACTAAATTATGTACCCCAATTTAGATATGCTCTTTATCTTGACCTGTGTCCCTGTGGGTGTGAACCCATATAATTAAAATCTTTTGAAGATGTTATTTTTATTTAAAGTGTGGCCAATTGAAGCTTTACTCTGGATTGCTAGAGGCTTTATAAAGAGAAGAAACTGGAAACCAGGGTCAGAGAGAGAAAGACACAGGGAGAAGCCAGATGTCAATGGAAGTCAGAAGAGAAAGGAGAGAACTATGCCTTATGATGCGTGCCAGGGAAACCCAAGGAGAGCTGGCAGTCAGCACCACAATGTTCCAGGCCTTGAGGAGAAAGCATCCCCTTTCTGACACCTCAATTTTGGACTTCTCCTAACCTCAAAACTGTGAGCCAATAAATTCCCATGGTTCAAGCCAAACCATTTTGTGGAATTTGTCATAGCAGAATGGCATGCTAAGAGAGGTAAGTAATCGTTACTCTGAGAAACATGAAACGGTGGAGGCTGTACTTTCCTAAGTGGTGGGAATACCCACCGGTCTATGGAAATACTCATAGAAAGCACTCGTATTTGATGGGCTGTAACACAAAATCAGAATATGAAACAGCAAAATTATATATTTTTGTTTCTGAAATAGGAAATAGAATAGAATAGGGGTTAGGGGCATGAATTTAAGAGGCAGTAGACCGGCTTTTAAATTCCAAGTTCACTAATTTATTAGTTGTGTGATCTTAGGGAATTTATTTTTACCTCTTTGAGACAGTGTCTTCATCCTAAATACGGGATAAACCTTTTAGTATTATCATGAGATTGTTTAAAATAATGTATTTTATGAAACTATATAAATCAGGCTCAAACTTTCAGGTGAAAAATCTGACAAGTGGTTTTTGTAATTGGTTTAGACTGTGCCTCAATCATATTTTTTTCTGGTACTCTAGGATTCCAAAGGAAGGTTTGACTGTTTCTTGGCCATGTGGTATGTTGCGAAAGTAGATTCTCCCAATTAACTCAAGATGGCAATCTCCCAAAGCTGTCTGTTTTCAAGATTGTAGGTATTTCATTTTCATTATGTTTGATAAAGATGAATGTGATGGAGACAATTGGAATTACCTTCTATTATGAGTTTGTTAATTTGTCTGCTGTAGTTTTCCCAAGCATTTTCTTGGAATGCATCCAGAAATTAACAAAAGAGATTATCTTCCATTTCATATTGCTACAGATTGTGACACAGTAACTAATTTCAGTTAATAAGTATTGGAGCTTATGTAAAATACATAAATATAAAACATGGGAGCCATTGTATAATGTTTTTAATTCATTGGCAAGTATATCCTCAACCAGGACTAGAGGAGATATATTTTTAGCAGAGGCTATTCTTGTAGAAGCTAAGTTAAAGGTGTGGAAATATGCAAAGATATAAATATACTCATTCCAACAACTAGTTATTCAATACGTATTTATTAAGCACCTACTATGTAACAGGTACTATTCTAAGCAGGGAGCCGAGGGACAAAACCCTGCTCTGGTGGAGTTTGCATTCTAAGATGTAAGATCAGCACACATTTGCTGGACCTCTACAAGTTTTCCCCCCTACATTATTTTCCTTTAGCATTTTTTAATTAACTGAAACATATTTATTTAAAAAATAACTCATAGTCATTGTTTCTACAGTGATAGAAAAACTTGTCTACTTGCATCCTATCAGCTACTAATGTTTAGTAAATGATACATATCAAGATGATTGATGATCAGGGAAGCTTTTCGTGTGATTCTGGTATACCAGATCTGTGTTCAGGAACTGATATGATGCCTTATTACTAAAGTAGTTAAAATTTGCTTCAGTTGACTTTGAGTATTAAGTGTATATAATTGTCATTCCTGGAAAACTGATAAACAGATAATGTATATGTGATAATGCTCTGTATATCACAGATATGTGATTGATTCAACTGTCCCATTTCTCAATCCTTTCTAATGACAGAGGTGTGTCTTTCAACCATTTTAATCCATTTTACTCTAGTAAAATATTTGTCATTTATTGAGGATCAACATAGATAAATGCTTCACATACAACAACTCTATAATCTCAGGATTAACTATGAAAATTTTATTGTTGTACCTATGTTACAGATGAGGAAATGGAGACTCACTGTTATTATTTGTGCCCAAAGTCACAATTATATGTGGCAGATTCAGAATTCAGATCCAGATCTGTATAGATTAATTCAATGTCCTACTATATTATTTACTATACATTTTGCAACAGCTTCTTGATTAAGGTCTATGGCAGAGATTGAAAGATTTGCTAAGAGTGCATCACATGAAAGAGAGATGCCAAATATCCAAATCAGAGAGAAAAATTCATGTCTTACAAAAAACAGCAGCATCAGTTGAAACAAATTGTTTTATTTGCATTAAACTATTTGCAAAAAACTGCCTACTTGTTTTATGAGTCACATCCAAAAAGACTGTGACTGTTATTGTTTACTATTTTAGAACTAATTTGTTTTTAAATTTTGTTTGGTTGGTAGCATAAAATCATCAGAAAGTCCTTTTCTAAATCATTGCAACAACAGCTTCATGTTTTGTAACTATTATAATTTCAAACTTCCAGAAAAAGAAAAGTTTTAATACCGAAAACTCCCATATACCCTTTAACCATATTCAATAATTCTTAAAATGTTGCCAAATGTTGTATTTGAGAATAATTTGCAGAAATCTTGCCTCTTTTATCCCTAAATAATCAAAGACATTGATAGAAAGACTTTGGCCAATGAGAAATCAGTAAGCCAGGTGTTAAAATCTTTAGCATGTATGTAGCATGAGTCAGTGCTGAGGATTAGGGGCATCCAGCTTAGTAGTATCAGTCCCCAAAGTTCCAAAAGTTTTGACACACCTTGATTGACCTTGTTCTGTACTGACAAGAATAAAACTTCAGCCAACACTCTGATGGAACACACCCTACATCTTCATCATATGAACTTCTTGTTCACTAAATTTATAAATTCAGATATTATCTTTTGATCACAACTAAATGGCCTTCAACTGACCTTCCTACCCATCTACCCCCTCCTATCTTCTTTCTCTATAATCCTTAGATTATATGACTCATCACATCCATCAATACTTTAAACAGCCTGTCTCTATTGTCTTAATGCTTCATCCACCTAGCAAAATCCAAAATCTGAATATATCCAGCCATCCACTTTCTTTGTACTAAACTCATGATTATTGCTACTATAAATTTGTGATCTTTAAATTTTGATCTGATTTACTCAATGCCAGGCAAACCCAGCCAAAAATCTTCCTTTCTTCACTGTAGCATTTAAAATGGTATTGCCTTATTAGACATAGAAAACATACTTACATAACTAATAATTTTCTCATTCTCTCTTATAACTTCAACCTCTACCTTCTACAGAAAGCTTGCCATTAAAATTTAAGCATCTATACTGTAACCAGGGGAGTGGGTCACTATTGCAGTCCCTATGGATGAATGGTCTTCAAGAACGTATTACCCAAAGAACTCCATTCCAAGTCTGAGGATCCCTCATCTTCCTTATAGGGCCTTGTATATAGCTCCCTACAAAGGGCCCTGACTAGAGCACACGAGTCTTTTCAGGGCTGAGAATTCAACTCTTTCTGAAATTCTGCTACTCTTTCATTTTCAGTGCCTGGTTCTCAGTACAGTCAGTTCTCCAGTTACAGAAGATAAATGCTTCTTTAAACCCTCACAAGGAGTTTGTGGTAGTTTGAAGCTGTATGCACCCCAGAAAAAACATGTTCTTAAACTAATCCATTCCTGTGGGTGTAAATCCATTATAAACATGATCTTGTGATGAGGCTACTCCAGTGTAGTTGTGGCCCTTCTCATTCAGGATATGTTTTAATCTTCTTACTGGAGTCCTTTATAAGAGAATGAAATTCAGACAGAGAGAGAGAAAGCCACTAAAGCAAGAAGCTGAAGTCAATGAAACCCAGAAGAGAAGGGAGAGACCATCAGATACTGCCATGTGCCTTGTGATGTGGCAAAAGAGCCAAGGATTGCTAGCAGCCAGTCTTCTGGAAGAAAGCATTGCCTTGATGATGCCTTGATTTGGACATTTTCTTTGCCTCAAACTGTAAGCTAAGAAATTCCCAATTTTTAAGCCAACCCATGTCATGGTATCTACTTTAAGCAGCCTAGGAAATTAGAACAGGGTTGCTCTGGCTTTCATACTTGGAATTTGTGATTGATTGCTCTGAAGCTGTCATTTTCTCACTTCAAAGCCTCAAGGGCACTCAACAACAACTTTCCAAGTACACAGTCTTTATAATTACCATTTCCTCTGTAATTCTCAAATGTCAGATACTCAGTACAAGCTAGTACATCCCTGTCAACCTGTTTTGTGTCCCACTCATGCCAGGTAAAATATTGCATTCCTATAGCATGTCAAGGATTATCAATCTTACCCCTGCCACCAGTCCTGTGAGGCTCATTACCAGCTGGCTGGTGGATATCTAACTCAGAATTCCATCTGTAGAGGCAGCTTCTTAGGACTTCTTTCTATTCCGATCTTGTTAGGTTGACTCAACCCTAGAAGCAGAACCTGAGACAGAGATTCAGTTAAACATGATTTTCTATGGGAGTGCTTGTTGTGGAAGAAATGATAATGGATGAGAGAAGAAGAATAGCAAAGGAGAGAAAAACTGAACAGGAATAAAGTTTGGCTTTGACTTAATACATGGGGAGGGTCACACTAAGTTATCTCTAACTTGATATAAGAGGGCTGGATATTATTACCCTGCATCAGTAAGTCATTGAGTCCAGGTTGCTCCAAATGGGAGCTGCCATTAGCCAAGTGCAGTCTTCTAGTGAAGGTAAAGCTGTCAGCAGTCTACCTCATGGCAGTTGGGATAGCAATTCTATGACTGTGAGAAGGATGGGGTTCCATCAGTGCTGCTATATGAATGGACTAAAAAACATGATGTTGAGAGAAAAAAGAAATACATACAAAATAGTACATGCTGTATTATTTCATTTATGTGAAGATCAGGGACAGACAAAAGTAATCCTGGTGATAAGGGTGGGGGTGGGGAAGGAAGTTAAAGGAATCTGGGGGATACTGAAATTGCTTTATATCTTGATCTCTGCGCTGCTCCAGAATCAGCTATAAGATGGAGGAGATATCCACAAAATGCTAAATATTTGGGTCGTTGCTCAAAATGGATTAAAGATTTTTGCACAGCATGGACAAAAATTTTGCACTCTGATGACTTGAAGAAGGTCATTTAGGCTACTGACTCCCCCCACATTGTGCAGGAGATCTCTTCCTGGCTTGCGTTCTCACTGATTTGACATGCTCATTCATCCGAAATTTATTGCATTCTTTTGGGGGTATAAAACCTGTTCTTCCCTCTCCCCTTCATTTTTCTTTCATTTTTTATCCTCCATTCCTTCTATATTTAGCTATTATCTTGCTTTCCTAACTGATAATTAGAAAATTTTTCTCTGGCCCAGCTTTGGTCCCAATTCTTTTCCAAACATTCTGTATTGTCTTCTGTGAAATATGATCACTTTGCATAAGCCCCACTGGAGCCATTCCTTATAAAAGGAATTTATGTGGCTATAAATATATCATTTAGGTTTAAGCACCCAGCTTAAACAACTCATGCTGCTCCCCTGGGACTCACAACTCACTCAGATCCTCATGTCAGAATCATTGAATCAAATATGTACAGCGCATAAAAGTGTCTATACACACAAACTTTTATTTATCCCTCAAACTGTTTTAATATTGGTTGAATACATGATTGCCACAAACTTTATTTTTCTACCAAAACATTTGTCTATCATTCTATACGTTCATAGCAATGATACAAAAAAATGAGTTATGTGGTTGTCTTCAGTAGAAACAATTACAAACTTGTGATGAACAGAGGAATAATGAAGAATTCACACATTATTGTACTATGTGAAAATGACATTGTCATTTACAGCAGGAATACAGATTATCTTAAAGTTCACCTTTTGCCTTCAAGAAATCTTTTTTTCCATCTTGAAAGAAATGTGAATTAAAAATTTTAAGCAAGAACCATAAATTAAGTACAAAGAAATTATAAAAATAACTTTGCTATTTTTGACATAAATGCATAGATTTCAACTGAGGAAGGAAATTCGGAAGGCAAATAACAAAGAGCTTTTTATAGCACCTATGATTATGTTGATTTCTGTCAGCTATCAATTATAACTGATGTCCACTCTAATCCTGACTGATGTTTAATGCCAACCATTTTCAATTTACTTTGGATTAACACAAGAAAATTTCTTCTGCAAACGTACTTACCTGGCTGACAACACTTTGTACATTTTCCCTAATTGAGAATCTGCTTTTGACATGTTTCTATATCTGTCAGTGTTTTCATGATAAAATCTTGCTCTGTTATCCCTTTTTTTTTCAACTGCCACCCCAACTTCTTCATGTAAACTACCTTAACAGCCATTTAAATTTACCACAGGGAGAATTTGACATTCCAGTCCTAAGAAAAATATTTGGCTGCCTTTCCACAAGCAGATGACATCATAACAAACCTCTTCCTCTCACTTTCCCTCCTACTCCCCTCCCTTCCCCCTTTCCCTCTCCCTCCCAATGCCCTGCTCCCTTTCCCTCTCTCTCACTCTTATTCTGACACATAAAACCAGACATTAAAGTTTTTGGATGCCTATATGCTTTCATAGATACAGAGTGTGTGCATGGAAATGCATGTGTGTGTGTGTATATGCATATACATATATATAAAATGAGAGAAGATTAACAACTTGCAGGGTTATAGGGAACTACATTTTTTCTTTATTTAAATTTGAGTGCGATATCACTCATATTCTGCTATTAGATTACTTATGGCTCTAAATCACAAGTTTTTATTGCCATGGAAAAATAGGGAAAACTTTGAAGGGTTTGTTATCTAGGGCAATCTGAGATGTGTTCGATATTACTAACACTTTTATGTGTATGTCAGGTTGAAATAAATATTATGGGAAGTTCTGATGAAGAAAAGAAAAAAGAAGCATTATCAAAGAGGCTATATATTTCTTCGAGAGAGCGGGTCGTGGCGGGGAGATTGATGGATGGAGATTGGAGTTCTTCTCACTTAACCATGCAGAGAGTGGCCTGGATACTGCTGTGCTAAATTGGTACAAGGTCAGGGACACTGCTGGGGATGGGTGGACATTTCACTGTGATACAGGATAAGTCTTTTTCTGTACGATGCGACACGGTGTCTTTGGATATTTTTTCCTTTTGGTTTTTAGTTCTTGTTGGATCTAAGCTTGAGACTTTCTCTCTTGGGTATCCAATCGTCAGGAGAGTTTTGCTGAAGTAACAAATTTACTCTAAAATCTCAGGCTTAACACGTAAATGCTTATTTCTCATGCATGTCCAGGGAACGTCAGCCGACTCTGCTCCATCTTGCCTGCACTCTGAACCCAAGGGTGAGGACCAGCCGCTATCTGGAACATTGCTCATTCTAGTGGTAGAGGGAAAAAAGATTATACTGCACTGTATAGAATCAGTATTAGCAGAATCGTTATAAGCACTAACTAAGGGTAAAGTATCTAGAATATACTAGGTGATCAATAAATGTACTATTATTTGTTTATTAGTCCCACTACAAAGGTTACTTAAACCTTTTGAGATGTTGGACCCCTATTTTTCCTGGCTCTCAGCCTTCTCTCTCCCCCCATCACCATCCCTTGTTTAGTACAGATCCAAAGGTCCATCACCTCAATAACTTTTTATATTATCGACAAAATCCTTGCCCTCTTATCTTTTTCTTCCATCCTCTTGGCCAAAGAAAAGAAAACCGTGTCTCAACCTATTGTTTTCCTTTTCTGGTCTTACTTAAGACTTTCCATTGACTGCTGGGAAATTGACACAATGATACAAAATGTCATCACACACAAAAATATTGTACTTTTTGACCTGTCATGTTATGGCTATCCAGAAAATATTTTCTCATTTGCTAGTCATTTCGTTTATCCATTGTCTATAGCAATTTTTAAGAACTGCTCCTCTTATTTTGTTATGTATTCCATCCACTCCATCCTCCTCTTAGAACATGAGTAAGCTCCCGAAAATGGAAGTGATCATGGAGAGCCCCCCCTTAAAAATTCCCCACCCTGAAAAGGTCCGTATTTTGTCATCACATTCTCTCTCCATTCAAATAATTATTTTTCCTTTTTTTATTGAATTTTTTTTTGAATTCCATTCTCAAATGGCTCTGTTCCATCAGTAATCTTTTTTTTTTAACCTCTATCTTCTAGTTTTCCTCTCTTTTAGCCCCTTCTCATTACATTTTAAATATACTTGTCATTTTTAATGCCCATAAGCCCCTCTTTTTGCCTCATGTTCCACTATGTGGCCATTATATCTCCTTTCAGTGCCATTAGAGCTTCTTGAATTAAATCTGCTTCCTTTTCTCTGCTTCCTCAGTTTACATTTATACTTATACCCTTGAAATCTGACTTCTATCCCCTCCACTTGAATGAATCTGTTTTTACCAATGCCCTGTATTGCTAAGAACAGTAGACATGTTTGTTTCTGTGTCAAACTTACCTTATGATAGCACATGTATTATTAAATATCACTCCTCCTTCTGAAAAATTCTCTTCTGTTGAATCCCATAATTCTTCATTCGTTTGTCTTTCTTCCAACATATCTCAGAATCTCTTGCTGCGTCTCTTTGTCTGGGCAATCTCAAACATTCACATGAATTAAATTGAAAGTAAAATGCAGACATCTTACTCGGCTTCCTGAGATTCCTCAGTAGTTCAAATAACACTCAAACTCTTAAGCTGGCATTTACAAGGCTCTCCAGGATCTGCTTTCCTCTCCATCTTCATTTTTCAAGTATCCCCCTTCTTCCTGCAAACAATAAGCTTCATTAATATTTGCCAAACTGTCCTCTTTTGTGCCCTGGCTTTTGTACATCCTTTCCCTCTATTTGGAATGCTTCTTGTTGGTCAGGACACCTCGAGGGATGTCAACTCACACCAATACAGTGTCTGGGATGCCAGCAAAGGTACGCTTCATACAGGCTCTGATGGAAAGTTGTGTTACTCACATAGAGAAGAGACAGAGCAAGGTCAGCTTCACTAGTGCTTGTAGCTTCCCCATAGCTTACAGGTCTCGATTTGTGTCTGTAGCAGGGACATGTTCAACACACAGCACCCCTCTCTTGTGTTTGTGAGCCTTAGTGGGTGAACCCATTTCCTCTCCCCTGGGGACAGATATACCACTGGAGTGTGAACTGGGTGTCCTAAAACATCCTGACCAGAATCAGACTATCTCCGGTGAGTATTTACATGTGTTCTGGACAATAGGGGAAGGAACGTACAGGCAGTCCTTTTATCTGCTAGGGACTGTGTTTTATCCTGCCTGGCTGAGCACAGAATGTAATTGTGGGTCCCAGGGAAGGGGGACAGGCCATGCTAGAACTGTGCCCTACCATACTTCTTCCTTAGCTGTCTTCATGGTATTTTACTGTTCTTTTTCTTTTTTTTTTTTTTTAGTTTCGCTTTCCTAGCATCTCCAACATGGGTTCTGACAGCATGCTGGGCTTACTTATTACTGGCATTCATCTCACTCTACTATAATTGCCTGTTTACTTGCCAGTATCTGGTTTATTCTGCGTGGAGAGGGAGGATCATGTTCCTCATTGTCTCCTTAGTGCTCAGCAAAGTTCTTTAGAGATCCACACACATACTTTTGAATAATTTAGGTGATGACAATCTTTAGTCCTAACTGACTACCCCAAGTGAAATGCCTTTTATTTCTTTAGGTGAAATGTAAGGTTTAATGCTTTTGATGATAATGTTTTTTTTTTACCTGATCTACGTGATAACTATAACTTTTTGCCTTTGCTCAATTCTCACTTATTGTGGTCATCAAAAGCCACTCTTTTTGCCAATGAAAACGAATTATATTTACTCTATCCTCTTCCTTCAAGTTTCACTGTCACACAGGTGTTACTACTATTTAAGCAACCAATAAGGAGAGCATCTTTTACTTATTATCCATCTTTTCTGAAATCCTAAAGCTATTTGCAGAAACTGTTTCTTTTCTCTTTTAAACTTCACTCTTTGCCACCTTTCTTCTGGAACATTACAAGTATCTTCTCTGAAAACATCTCTTTAATTCTGTAACACAGCTGTCAATCCTTAATTGCAGCATGTGAGTTTTCAAGTCCACCCAAAGTTTCTCTGTCTACACTTGGACTTTTTTCCCCGGCTCCTGTTTTTTTTTTTTTTGGAGCAGCAGGCTTTGTTAATGGTCTAGCATTATGAGTACTTGCTTATTGTACTCCTAGGAGGCACTGGACTCACATGTGTTTGATGAGGTCATTTGCTGTAGATGCAAATGGACAGTTACATTACAGAAAATCTGGGATTGTTATTTCTCAAAATGAAGAGAAATTTCCCCAAATCATCTTGGCCCATAGTTTATTATAGTAAGTGCTTCAGAGATGAATGCTTTTAAAGTTTTCTGAGATTTTCTGGAACTTTAAAATATGTATTCACTTTGTCTTCTAAAGTTTATATACTGTGAGTATATATGAGAATAATTCATAAAACACTGCTGAATATTAAATAATATATTATGAAACAATTTTAAAAACATAGAACTTTTAAATAATATTTTATATCTTTATATATTTTTATATTCAATGCACAGTTTTTAAAATTTTAATATTTAGCAAGAGAATAGTTGAGATCTGTTGTAGACTCACATTAATAGAGCTTGTAAGTATTAAGTGAGTTTGATGGTATATTATGTATTTTTGTTATTGGGAGGCTGGTTATAACTATGAAAATTAATGTGGAGAATTATGTGGAGTCATAATAAAAAAGGGACACAAATGATTGTCTCAGGAGAATTTTCTCTATCAAAGGAAAAGCACAGATCACTCTTTTCGAGAATTGTACTGTCTATTTGTGGTAATCATTAATTGGTGGAATTCATCTTCACTATCACTTCTCTTGTCAGGTAAAAAAATAAAAGTCTCAAGAAAACTTTATAAGGTTTCCATCATAATGGATGTAGACTATGTGTTTAGAGGAAAATTCCTCAGATATTTCAACCCCATCTATTCAGGCTAAGATTGAGTGCAGTGGCTTAATATTCTCTTTTCATAAAAAGTAGACAAGTATGAACTTTATCATAGGACTTTTTCTCATTAGCTGTAATTGAATAAATATTAGCATCCTTGACATACTAAGCTGAAGGACAGGTACAATGAAATTTTTAATTCTGAATGTGAGAAATTTTACTTTGAGCTTTAACCTGAACTCAGATTAGCTGCTTGAAAATTGTATATTAAATGATATATTAGTTAAAACTCAAAAAAAGATAACTAAAGGTAGACTACTTTAATGAAATGAAAAGCCCAAAGAGAAATATTATAATATATAATCTTACAATTAAGGGATAATAATTAAGATTCACTTTTATATTTTCTTATACATTTGTTATAAAATGAGAACCGGTTTGCTCCATTATACTCAGGGTCAGCAAGAAGATCCATACATCTCATTTTTCTTTATTAAATTAGGCTCAGCTTTCTCCTTACCAGGATTAGTGGAAAACCCAATCTCCTTCATTAGTCCAAGCTTCTTCTGCTTAAAACCCATATATTACATATTTTCCTGGTGTTTAAAGACATTATTCAAAATGGTTATTTCTGCTATAGTCAGAACTTTTTATCTCCTTTTCCTCTTTTCCCTGTGTTTTTGATGTTTATAATTTTTGGTGGTAGAAAATATCAAACAGCAGTATTTCCAGGGACATTTAAAAATTGGTAACATTGAGCTTAAAATAATGTTTTAAAACCACATTGATGTTATTGGGTAAGAGAATAATTCAAATTTTAATTATGAACAATGACAAGATTTTGTTAAGAAAACTATTTATAAACTGTGAAGCCCAAGTCTTTCTCATGGCATTTTATTTTCATGTATGCTCCCGTCTAAAGACTTCTTTCCAACAGCACTTCCCATTTCTAATTCTGGTCCATGAATGCAAAAAAATTTTGGAAACTTTTTGGAGGAGGGGAAGCTTAAATATGAGCAAATGTAAGATATATATTCAATTTCTAAATTCTTTTTTCCCATGTTTTTTTCCTTCAATGATTTTTTATATTGAGATATAATCATCTAAACTACATCAGTAGTTCATAGTGTCATCATAAAGCTGTGCATTCATAATTGCAATAGATTTCTGAACATTTGCATTACTCCAAAAATAATAAAAATTAGAATTAAAAAAAAGTAAAAAAAGAAGACCCAAAACATCCCATAACCCCCAAACACCCCCTATTGTTTATTTATTTTTTGTCCTTTTTTTCTTGCTTATAGTTCATACACCGGATAAAGGGAATGTTAGTCACAAGGTTTTCACATTCAGCATGCTCACATCTTAAAAGCTCTGTTGTTATCCATTCATCTTCAAGAATCAAGGCTATTGGGTTACAGTTCAACAGCTTCAGGTATTTCCCTCTAACTATTACAGTACACCAAAAACTGAAAAGGGATATCTATATATTGTATAAGAATAACCTTCAGAAAAACCTCTCAACTATATTTGAAATCTCTCAGCCATTGAAACTTTGTTTCATTTATCTTTCCCCTTTTGGTCAAGAAGGCTTTCTCATTCCCATGATGCCAGGGCCAGGCTCAATGCTAGGAGTCATGTCCCATATTGCCAGGGAGATTGACACCTCTGGGAGTCATGTCCAATGTATTACTAAATTCTTTAATGTCTTTTGGTGGAATTTAACTTTTTGTGTAGCTTTTACACATTTTTGTTAAATTTACTCATATTAGTCTATCATTTTCTTTATCTGCAATAGTACCCACTTGTTCTTCCCCATTATCTTGAGTTTCCTAATCAGCCACAATAGAACATTTTCATTTTATTTCTAATAATTTATAAAATTTAATTTTCTTCCTAGTCCACATAACAACCTGCCATCTTCCACTGACACTTCTGCTTCTAGGTTTCAAGTCTCATACCTACTATTTCTTTCTCTTGTCTAATTGCATTGGCTAGTACTTTATAGCAGCATTAAATTGTAATGCTGTTAGCAGTTAATATTGATTAAATTAACAAATTTCCTAGTGTTAAAGTATCCATTCAGCTTAGAATTCACCCCCATTTTGGTAGTATGCTATTCTTCTGATTGGTTTCTTGATTCAATTTGCCAAAAGTCTATTAAGGATTTTGTATCATTTTACAAATAATGTTTTTTCTTTTTATTGTGACATTTTGGCAAGATTTTAATATCAACTTCTTGCCAACTTGGGAAAAATATTGATAGGTAGGTTTACTTTTACCTTCCTTCACAATAGTAGTTAAAGTGTGGACTCTGGAGAGAGAATCTCTTAAATTTTCTGTGTATATGCATAATCATATCATTTGTGAATAGTAATGTTTGTGTTTCTTCCTTTCCTGTCCTTATGTCTTTTTTTTCCTGTTGTTGTTTTTCTATTATGATGTTGATTAAAGCCTCTAATAAACTTTGAATAAAATTGGTGACAGGAATCTTTATCTTGCTTCCTATCTCAAAAGGAAATGATATTTTGCTTTAGGTATTTTTTTATTTGTTTGTTTGTCTTTTTGTTACGTACCTTATTAGAATAAGGGAATTATCTTGTAATCCTGGCATGATAAAAATTTTCATCAAGAAGTGGTATTGTATTTTTACGAACATTTTTCTCCATCTATCAAGATGATAGATCCATTAGTGTGGCAAATTATACTGATTGTTAAGCTTATTTTGTATTCTTGAAATAAACATTACTTGGTTCTAATGCAGTATCACTTTTATTTATTCCTTAATTCAGTTTGCTAAAATTTTGTTTAAGATTTTTGCATATATTCATGAACCAAAATTATCCTTTAATTTTTCTCTTACACTGTCCTGGTTAAGTTACTGTATCTAAATCTAGACTCAGAAGTGAGTTACAGAGTATTTTTTCTTTTCTGTTCTTGGAAAGAGTTTCTATATGATTTAATTCTACTTGAATGTTTAGTAGAGCTCACAGGTGAGGCCCTCTGGGCCTGGATTTTCATTGTAAGAAAATTAAACAATTCTGTTTTCAAAGTAATTAGCATAAAGCCTCACAATAAATTACCTCTAATGCCTACCATATTTTTTCTTTCTTCTTCTTGATTATAAATTCTCTCTGTTTTTGCTTGATCAGTCTTGACAGAGGTTAACTTTTTTTTGACACTTTCTTTATGTGGTAGACAGAATAATGGCAGCCAAAATATCTACATCCTAATCCCTGAAACCTGTGACTATGTTACCTTATACTGTAAATTTTGCAGATTTTATTAGGAAATTTGACTAGTAAGATTATCTTGGATTATCTGGTTGAGCCCAAAGTAATCACAAAGCAGGAGGATCGAATCAGAAAAAGAGACACAACAATGGAAGCAGAGGTCAGAAATAGAGACAGACGGAGAGATTTGAAGATGCCATGCTGCCAGCTTGCAAATGGAGGAAGCAGCTATGAGCCAAGAAATGTAGGTAGTTTTTAGAGGCTGGAAAAAGAAAGGAAACACATTTTCCCCCAGAGCCTTCAGAAGGAAGCTGCCAACAGCTTGATTTTACAACTGCTAACCTTCAGAATGTTAAAATAATAAAATTGCATTGTTTTAATCACTAAATTTATGGTAATTTATTAGAGCAGCAATAGGAAATGAATACACTGTAGAATGTAGAGCTGATAATGACTTAATCATAATCTGCTGAATAATAAATGCTTTTCTGCTATTTTATTTTTTTCTTCTCCCTACTATCTTAGGGCTTATTTTTCTGTTTTTTTTTCCCCTTGATTTCTTAAAATGAATGCTTATATAATTAATAATTTTTTCTAATACATCTCTATGTTTACATTTTTCTCTTTAAGAATTGTTTTTGTCACATCCAACAAGATTTTCATTTTATTTTAATTTATACATTTTCAATTTTTATTATGTTTTCTTTAGCCATCTAGTAATAGTAATGTTTTTCTCAATTTCAAAGCGTATGGATATAGATATGTGATTTTAGACTGTCAGAAGGGTTACAAAGATAATACACAGCATTCTCAAATAATCTTTGCCTGGTTTCACTCCCCATAAGCAAAACTAAAAAATACACATAAACATTGGGGCAATACTATTAACCAAGTAACAGACTTTGTATTTCCACAGTATTTCTAACCTTTTCTTCTCCCATGATCAATCCATTATCCCTTGTTAGTTACATTTAATTGCCATGTTTGTTTACTCTCTTTCAATCTGGAACAGTTCTGACATTTTTTCTTGTCTTCATTACCTTCATATTTTCAAAGAATACTGGCCAGGTATTTTGTAGTAGGTTCTTCAGTGTGGGTTTGTTCAATGCTTTCCCAGGATGAATTTCAGTTCATCATATTACTAATGATGTAATATTGATCACTTGGTTGACATGGTGGCTGCCAGGTTTCTCCACTGTAAAGCTAATATTTTCCCCTATTGAATTAATGCATGTTTCCAGGAAGATATTTGAGGCTACATAAGTATCCTGTTTCTCATTAAATTTTTACCTGCTAATTTTAGTATTTATCAATAGATTGTGCCTGTAGAAATTACTATTGTGGTGTTCTAATGATGAATTTCTATTTTTCAGATTCCTTCTTAATTTGTTAATTGGAATTCTTCTGTAAAGAACAGTTGTCTCTTCTTTACCGTCTATTTATTTATCCAATCATTTATTTTAGCATAGACTTGTAACTATTTTATTCTTTGGGTTATAATCCAATATTATTTTTATTTATTTTGTCAAATTTTATTATTAAAATTGTTTCCACTCGGGACATTGAGAGCTTTTTTTGGCTTGACTCTTCTGCCCTGTTGACCTTCCCAATCCTTTCCTGAGAAATTTCTTAACTTCTGGAACATCATAAGATGTTCCAGGTTCATCTTGTCTGTTCCCTGAGTTAGGGCTCCAGTCAACCACATCTCCAAAGAGCCTACAGGTTCCTTAAACCAGAGAATGGTATTCAGAAATTAACATCTAGGTATGCAATACACTCTTCACTAACTGGAGTGTTACTGCTTCTAGAAACTCTTCTGGACAGAACTAAGAAATATGTATATATATAAACTCATGCGTACACATATCTATATTTCTGATCAATATCTCTCTATGTAGAGATGTTTACATAGATGCGTATATATAAAATATATTTTTAAAACTCTTGGGTTTATACTGACACCTTGAACTCCAATCCAATTGCAAGGCTTTTTCTAGCATGTTCCATTTACTTAAATGTAAACTCTTTTTCCAACAGTGGGAAATATGGTTATGATTATCTATGATATATGTACTTATTTGCTCATAGCTAATATACAAGGAAAGTATACTTGAAGTTTTCTAACTTATAGCTCAGTGAGAAATTATTTTATGAACTAGTCTATTGTGCTTGTGTGTGGTTCAATGTCCCTTTAGCCTTACAATGTCCTGACGAAACGATGCAATGTTTTTCAAAGTTATGTAGATCAACTCCTTTCTTTCTGTCACTCTTCAGTGAGGTTACATATCATTCAGCTGAAATTCATTTGCCATAGTCTGCTTTCCATTTTGGCTATTGCTGATAGTCTGGTTGGATTTAAAAAAAAATTGTATACAGGAGAATTGTCTCTGTGATATTCAGTTTTATAGGTGTTGACAAATACAATCTCTATCAACAGCACAGTACAAATAGGACAGTTCATTACACCCCAATTTTTCTTGTGCTGCCCTTTGTAGTTAATCCTACTCCCTATCGCTAACTCCTGACCACATTTGATGTGTTTTCTGCCGGTATAGTTTTGCATTTTGAGAATGTGATATAAATAGAATCATATAATGTGTAGCTTTTAAATTATGGCTTCTTTCACTTAGCAAAATACAATTTATGATGAGGTGCCTGAATTATTTTTCATCTCAAAACAAATTATTTAAAATTATTCATGCAACCATATCTTTGCATGGATCAACATTTTGTTCCTTTTTATTGCTGAATAGTATTCCATGGTATGAATGTACCAAATTCATTTATACATTTTCCTGTTAAAGACCATCTATTTTTTCCCAGGTTTTGGTGATGATAAATAAAGGTTTTATAAACATTGATGTACATATTTTTATATGAGCATATGGTTTTCAGTTCACTTGGGTAAATACTTAGGAGTGTGATTGATATATCATGCATTCAGTGTATATTTAACTCCTTAAAAGGCATTACTTAATTTTGGTATTTTTGTGTTGGTGTCTTTTTTTAATTCTGGTAAATTCTTTGGTTTTATCTACCAAAATAAATCTTGTGTTTCATTTTCTATCTTGTCCTATAATTATTTCTCACTTGATCTTCCATCCCATTTAACTTATTAATAATTTCTATTTCTTTGTCTTTGTCTTTGCATTCCAGTTAATTTCTCCAGATTTATCTTGCAGTTCACTAATTTCCTAGTTCTTTTAAGCTGTTATTTTTTTCAAACTTATTCGTCATGTTTTATTCTCAGATAATGCATTTTTTATTTCTGATGTCTTACTTCTTTTCAAATGTGCCTGGTGGTTCTATATGGTTTCCTAAATTTGGCAGATATTTTCAAGCTTTTATTTTGTTAAACCTAATTCATTTAATCTATTGTTTCTCAAGTGTCTATAAATTTTAAGTGTTACTTTATTTTCAGTGCTTTTGAAAATATTTGTTTATTTTTAGATTATCTTACTAGGTTTGTAGGGAAAGGAGATTTTATTATCTGGTTTTACAATTTTCTTTTTAAGTCTTTCTATTTTTTAGATAATTTATTTGTATGATTTCTAAAATACTCTCCTTTGCTGCGTTTGAAGATGACAATATGAAAATAATTACTCAACTCATAATTTGGCTTTAGATATAGATAGAGAGTCTTGGGTTGTGAATACCCAAGATTTGTTTGGATTTTCTCCTAATTCCCTGGATAATTGTCCAAAATTTTTACTTAAATAATGATTTTATTTCTATTTCCTTCTCTGCATTTTAAAATGCAATTATTTACAGTCATTCGATTTTGATTCATGTATGCATTAAATCTTCTTGCCCCCTTTAAAATAATGGAAGATTCACCCTATTTTATTTAATTATTGAAGTTTGATTTATTTCAACACCTAGCATAATACCGTGGATACAAATGAGGTCCTTATTGCAACTATGATGGTGATGGTATATGGTAATAAATATAATCATGAAATAATTGAAATTTAAAATTGCATTTTCTCCATCATCTATGTGAAAGAATATTAATAAAAAGTCTAGTAACAATTTTAAGAATTATATTAAAAAGAAAACAAAAGTAAGAAGGGGGTTAGGGATAAGAAGGTCAAGTGATCAAGGGAGCTTGTAAAGAGTCTGAATAAGGCTAGAGAAATCTAGACATGAGAGAAGAGATAGGACAAATAAGGTTAGTAGATTGCTTTATAGCTAGATTTTGTCATTTAAAGTAGTAAACTATGTTTCTATATTTGGCCTATGAGTCTAGGTTAACTGAAAGGTTTAGCTATTTTTACCTAATGCATTCTTTTCTCTTTTTAAGATAACAAAGAATGTTTATAAAGTTATGTTGAAATGAGCCCTTTGAGATTACCCATCAGCATTTATCAAGTTTATGTTGTTATACTTAATGATATACACTAAAAATTTACATTTTATCTATGCTATGAAAATATGATCATCTAAAGTATATAACTATATAGGATTTATTTTCTTAAAAAGAATTCTGAATTAACTATTTTTTTTTCTATTTTGTCTTGTATGGTTACCTTTATAAAACTGCTGGATTTCTTGTCTTTTTACTAGTAACTAATGTCTCTTACAAGCAACATCAGGAGATGAGTCATGGAGAATTTTTTTCTTCAACTTACAGCCTTTCAGCAATAGCAGAGAACAAACCATGTATTTTGAATATGTCATTTTTGTTACATTTCCAAGCTTACTATATTCCAACCCTCCAACCTTACCGTGTGTATCCTAGAATTATGCAATTATTGATTTGATCGATGGAAAAATATCTGATTTTTATTACTATTTTAAAATCTATATAGAGTAGAATAATTAGTCTTTACTAGTTTGTAATATATTGATTGATGCTGGCATCACCACTGCCTGATTCTTTCAAACAGTTACATGACATCTACATGGCACCTGACAGCTTTAAGGGACAGTGGCTGTTCCACAATGTGGAAGCTTTATCAGCGGATACCTCACTTGTGTGTATGTTTACGTCATATTATGACATACTGCAGTTTTATTTTGTCTATTTATAAATACTGATATACAATCGAGTTTCAACTGAACAATTCTCAGAAATGTACAAATGGCTTCAAAAGTTTCCCTGAAAATTGCAAGAAAATAAAAGAGCACTCACTCACTCTTGAGTTTTTCTTCTGCCATATTTATAGATAAAAATTAGCGTTTGGTAATTTTGAGATTATTTAGATGCATATTATAAATATAAAATATAGATTTCAATAATGATTAATATTGCTTTAAGCTTTTTAATCTGCCATGAGATATTACTGAATTATAAAGACATTATGATTAGCAAGACATTTAGAAGCTAAGCATGAAATGAAAATAGCTGGCAGCAGGCTATCTCCCACTGAGAACAACTAAACAAGCTAGAAAGTAAAAATAACTAGTAAATAGAAAATAATTTAATGGCATGAGAGAATTGTTGAAGGAAATAGGACTAAAGGTGCTAAGTACAGAAAGGCATAAAACACCTCAAAGAGGTCAGCTGATGATTTATATCTACATCTTGCTGACCTAGGCACAAGAAAGAGACCAAGAATCCAGATTTACCCAAGGAAAAGACTGTTCCTAGAATACAGAGAAACTAGCATAGTTTTCTGTAGGCTCATGGGATACAATGACAAAATCAGAAAATCCACAGGCCTCAAACACTTGGCCAGTTTCTCTCTCAAGATATTTGTCCAACTCTGAAGTTCTAAAGACAGCAAATTGAAAAACTATGCCAAAAAGCTCTGAAATTCTAAGTTCAGATTTCAATAGTCTTATGATGCTGAAAAGATAAAAAATTTGAGTTCAGGACCCATTAGAAGGAGGCTTTGGTGAATACATCAGGCTCTCGGTTGAAAACATTGGAGGACAACATTTTATAAGCAGATGGCTCCTTACCAAATCTGCATCCCAACACATCCCAGTTCATGATTGGAGTAAGGTGATCTACCCCATCATACTGCCAGAGAGGAAAAAGACAACCTTCTCTGGCAGAAGGTAATAATATAAGGAACCTGAAATTGTTTTATACACAATGTCCTATGTTACATAAAAATGACTAGGTATGTGAAGAAACAGGACCATATGGTTGGGGGGAAAAAAAGAGAGAGAGAGAGAGAGAGAAATGCAAACTTCCCAGAATAGAAAATCTTTTTTTTTCCAGCAATGTTTAAGTCATGAAACACTCAGTCCATTAATACCCAAACTTAATTAGCTTAATTTTGTCTATCAATTATCTATCTATCATCTGTCTATCTATCTATCTAGATTTCAAATCTGTTTTTTTGTGGGCTCTGACTACCTAAAGCAAACTAAAGGGGGAAAGACTCAAGCCACTCAGGACATTTTTTTCCATATATGATTAAAAGGGATAAAAATGTTTGATTAGAAGATTTGAAGTAGATATAACTTAAAGATAAACCTACTACCAAATAGAAAAAAAAATTCAAACAATTAAGAAATGAATATTAGGTAAAAAATATGCTCTGAGCAGTGTTCGCCACATGCTTTGATGAAAGGGTAGATGTTTCTAATTTCTCTAAAATTATGGTATTTGATATTTCAATAAAACAAGACATGAAGAACTACTCATTTGTGAGTTAACATAAGAAGGCTCTACAGAAAAATATATATTCACAATATATGACTGTCAAAAGTAATATTTTAAGGAAAAACTGAATAGGAGCAACCTTTGATACAAAACCTTTAAAAGACTAAAAGAGAAAAAAGAATTTGAGAATAAATTTACAGATAAACTGCTCATAAAATTTATCACTCAAAGGAAAACTATTATAATAAAAATGATGAAACCTGAATTTCATAAAGTGCTCTAGAATGTTAATTGATTTGATAAAAACAAGATTTTAAAATAAGGAGATTCATTTTTCATGTAGGGTCTCTGCTTCTCTTGTAGAAAAATATTTTAAAAAGCTGTCAAGCTTAAAGATTTTTAAGTTTAAATTTATAAAAGATAGGAATTGTAAATTGATAACTTTTCTGTGAGCTGTCAATAGAATGCTATCTAACAGGGTATATTTCAAAATAATAAAGATAATATTAATATTGTTCTTTTAACATAATACCAGCATTTTAATACAAATGAGTAAATGACCTCAATTCTAGAAAAGTCAGCCTATGACTATGGCATATAGAAAGTAGATATATGAAAATGTTTTCTTTTTTTTATCAGAAATGACATACATATGGCACCTCTAGAAGTCTCATATCTGCATACTGTTGAAATCCACTAAAATATGAAAAATGTTAAACTTTCCAATTAGTTTGCAAAGACAACTAATTGACATCAGGGAAAATGGAAATATACTAAACAAATTTCAGTAAAAACTATTGCATAGATGAAATTAAAAATTTAGAGTCATTATTTAGTAAGCTCAGAATGTGAAGCACTTCTTCCATTTGATTCTTTGTATCTTTGTGAGTTATCATTTTCATTTATGGCAGCTGTTAAAAGTAGGTATTTGAAATAAGGTTAGCATAGCAATAGCCATTCACGTTGCCCTGTCACTAAATGCTAAAACAAAAAATTAGAACATTATTAATCAGAGTCAATAACTTTGGTTTCAGTGATAGTGATTAATAAGAATATTTTAATGACAGCAAAATTGTTCTTGTACTGTTAGAAGAAAACAAAATAAAAATTATTAAAAATATTATTTAATATAGCTCATTTTGTTTAAATGTGCATTTTTTGTGTTTATCGACTATATATTAGTGAATGAATATAAAACAAGAAACATACAATATATATCTCTATATATGCTATATATAGATATAAATGATATACATATATACACACACATATATATGGCATGTTAAAAAAACAAAAGCCTTTTACTGATTAGCATGGCCAAAAACATTTGGAGATCACTACTGTAGCATTCTTTGCAATCACAATATATTGTTAGAACTTTCTTTTTCTTTTGTATGCTATTTGGTAGGGGTCACATTTCATCCATTTTTATCAGAAATGACATACATATGGCACCTCTAGAAGTCTCATATCTGCATACTGTTGAAATCCACTAAAATATGAAAAATGTTAAACTTTCCAATTAGTTTGCAAAGTATCCCTTTTTCCATTTGAATATCCCTTTATTGCAGTACCATTTGTTGAATTTTTGTTTGGTTTTGTTTTTTCATTTGTTTGTTTGTTTGTTTTGGGGAAGTGCATGGGCCAGGAATCGAACCCAGATCTATCTGCTAGAACTTTTGACTTATGCTCTAAAAATTTTTGATGACATTTTTACAGTCTACATTACCATGAGGTAAGAGCTTTTTTCATCGGGCAGGTTTGGTTATGAAAACCAGAGTGAGTGTGAGGAATGAGCAGAATAGAAAGGAGTCATAGGATGAGAGGAGGAGGTATCAATCAAGAAGGCTTGCAGGTTTGAACTTAGTAACTGAACTGGCAATACACATGGGAGTGAAACACATGATCCAGTAAATATCTAAGACTAGTGACCTTGATTGTTTGGAGGGAAACATTTAAATGTTGGTGATTAAGCCCTTGGGTAGAAAAAAAGACTGAGTTGGTTGAAGCTCAATCTTTGGGTTTAATTCTCTGGTACTTCCAACCTGCTCTGGGCATGAGTTATGCAAACTCAGATGTCCAGAGAATGCCTGCAGGCACAGAGGTTGAGGAGGTTGTTGGCATGTGCCACTGTTTGCTGTCTGCCTCTACAGTAGGTCAAGGGGATGCAGGCAAGAACCAAAACCTCTGATACTGGCTGGTTGATGCTTTGAGAAGTCTAAGTGTAGAGTATAGTAGGCATTTGAACATATGGGTTAGAACTTAGAGGAAATTCATTGTAAGAGATATTTATTTGTTGGTTATGGCATAGAATGAGAAGATAAAACAGTCCCAGAACCGACCTTAGATTTAGAGTTCAGATGGGAGATGACAATATGACAATATGATGATTAAGACTGTGGTGAAATAGCCAGAGACATAGGACAGTAAAAAAAAAGTGTGAGATGATTTGTAAGTGGCCAAAGAAAATAGTGTTTAAAAAATCGGAAGGGAAATAGTGATACATGCTGTTGAAAAATCGAATAAAATAAGGATTAAAATATGCCTGATGGGATGAGTCATGTATAGGTCAATATGACTGAGAGATGTCATATTGGTAGAATAATTGGTAGCGGAAAACAGATGGTGAGGGTTCACCAATGAGGGGAGGTTTAGGAAACTGATACAGTAAGTATATTTTTGGAGAAGAGTGTTTGGAATGAAATTGTGAAAAAAAAAAACCAAAACAGTAGCCTAAAGAGAAAAGGATTTATAAGAGAGCCTCTGTTGTCTATGAGGTCCCACCTTAATTATTACACTGTAGTTACAAAGTTCTGAAAGCCGATTACAAAATGTGTGGGCCCAGTATATGGTTTGGGCATTATTGACATATGCTTGGTTATTTATTTATTTTTGTGTGTGGTCTGATTGTTCTGAAGGAATATATTCTTACTAAATATATACTCATATTCAGGTCAATGATTGTGGCATGATAAGTGGCCCATAACAAAATGCAATTATTCTCCCTAAAAGGATAAAAATTCCTGTGTAAGTATACCTCAGTTGGGTGAAAAAGTCAAGAATATATTAATATACAATGATTGAGTACTCTTTTTTTTTCCCTTTTAAATTAGATATATTGTAGGTTTACAGAAAAATCATGCATAAAATATAGAGCTCCCATATAGCACACCATTTTTTTTTTTTTTTTTTTGCATCGGCAGGCACCAGGAATCCAACCTGGGTCTCTGGCATGACAGGCAAGAATTCTGCCACTAAGCCACTGTCACAAAGACCACCACCCTGGTTTTTTTTTGTCTCACACATAAGTTAAAGTTTTAAATATTAATTGCCACCCTGTTTTTAATCACCTGGCATTAGTATGGTACCTTTGTTACAATTCGTGAAAGAACATTTTTATAATTAGAATACTCTCCTTTTTTTGCCTGGAAATGAGAATATTTATTGCGACTTTTTAGCATCTAGTTCCTTATTTTCCAAATTGTTCTCTTGCATTTGGAGAAATAGCAGAGCAAGAGCTACTATATGCATCCCATTTTATGCTCTGCCCTAAAGGTTTACCTGCTATCCGTGACTCTCACTTGGTGGTCAGCTTTCTATCAGAGTGGAGGAGGCCTTCAGGATAAGGTTAAGTGGATGCAATTGCAATTGGTTGGTAGTAGTAAAACCCTTAAATCAGTTCCCCAAATGCTGCAAGAATTGTTTGGAGGAGAGATGGACAGCAGAGGTACGTTTGGCACGCAGCAACAAGATGGAAGCTGTGGTAGAAGAAACTTCAGGCTCCCATTTTTCTATTTTAGCCCTTCAGAAAGCTGGAAGGCTTGTTTTAGAGAATTAATGTTTTTATTGTTGTCTTATTTTATTTTATTTTTTGCTATCCTCAGGCTGGTAATCTGAGGCAATAACTGTTGGATAATTAAAACTTCAAAAGAAAAAATTGTATTTAACAACTGCTGTCAGATCATGCATAATTAGATCTAACCCACAAGTCTAGCTGTATCCGGGGCTATAGAAGTTAAAAAAAGGAGAGCAAGTACTGGAATTAAGTTATACCTATTAGATAGTTGGGCTAAAGGTAAGGGGGAAGCAAAATTTTTTTAAAGGCTGAAATTAGATGGGAAAGAGTAATAAAATAAATATATTAAATATTTCAGATTACTGGAAATGAGTTGTAAAATTAATTCATTGACCTTCACTTTACTACTTTGATACAGTAGGAATTTATTTATAATAATTCCTTGCTTTGAAAGTATTGTTTAAAAATCTCTCCAGATAAACTTAATAATTAGCTCAATTGTATTCTGGATCTTCTGTCTGAGGAGATCTCATTTCCTTAGTTTGCAAATTGTGTAGTTGCCCCAAATAAGATGGAAAGAATGACAAAAAGATACCAATAAGTGCAGCAAGAGAGAGAGGCCACATCTGAGCAAAAAAAGAGGTTCTCTGAGGGTGGCTCTTAGGTCTAATTTTAAGTAGGCTTAGCCTATCCTTTGCAGGAATAAGTTTCACAGGGAAGAAACTCAAGATCAAGGGCTCAGCCTGTTGGTTCGTTTGTCCCCACTGCTTGTGAGAATATCAGAAATTCTTCAAATAGGAAAGTTGAATATTCTCTTCTTTCTTCTCCGTCCCCCAGGGGGACTTTACAAATACATCTTTATTCACTGCCCAAATCACTCTGGGATTTATTAGGGCATCACACTAACCTGGACAAAACAACAAAATCTCACGTCCTATTCAAGATTCCATGTACTTATGGTGTTCAACCAGACTGAACATACAAGTTAAATTAGGAAATGCACTGCCCCAAATATAAATTTTGCACCAAATAAACATCTCTCCCGTTAGTCTCACACAGAAGTTGTAGTTTTAAAATGTGGACAATATCATCCTTTACCGTGTATTCTGATATGCCTTAGTCATATCCAGCTTCATTCAGATCTCTACTTGATGTCTGATCACTTTTTCAGTTTTAAGCAGTTCCTGTGTAGGGTACTGCTGACTTTCATAGCCCCAGAGCTCTGACTCTGAGTCTCAGGTGTCACGTTTACACCCAAAGTTTATGGGAAAGACCATTTTATATACAAACAAGCCAGTATCTCCAAATTTAGAATAAACAGTTACATCTCCTGAATATATGTGACTGCTGTAAGAGCTTACAACTAGGACCTTTTACAATTAGCCCCAACCTGATAACCAATGTTCTCGACTTTAGTTTGCTGAATTTTTATATTATAGTTAGTCCATATGTCCTTTCGTTTCTGATATTTCATTCATCATACAGCTTCTAAGGTTTATTTACCTAGTTGCATGCCTCCTAACTTCATTCCTTTTTGCAGCTGCTCAGTAGTCCGTTGTACTAATTTCCCCTTCCATTCCTCAATGGTTGTACCATTAGGCCAACTCCATTCACTGTGGATCAGGGAATGTTGTCAGAAACATCAGTGTGCAAATGTCCATTCATGTCCCTACACTCAGTTCCTCCAGGTACATACTGAGTAGTGGGGTTTCAGGATCATATGGCAAACCAATTCCTAGCCCCGTGTGAAACCACCACACTGCCCTCCAAGGGGCTGCATCTTGCATTTCCCTACCGACAGTGAACACATACACCTCTTTCTCCACGTTTTCTCTAGCACTTGTTCCTCTGTTCATTTTTAAACATTTTATTCACACATCGTAAAATCCAGCCTAATTGTATAGAAATGTCTTTGCCACCGTACTCTATCTGAAGACAGTTCCTTTTCTTCCACAAAGAGTCCATACCCCTTTCCCAATCCCCCTGCCTGTTGACATTTAGTTTTGGCATAATGCCTTTGTTACATTCAGTGGAAGCATATTACAGTGTTACTGTTGACTAAAGACCCTAGCTTACATTGATTATCCTTTTTCCCATATACTATCTATTTTCAACATCCTGCAATACTGACATTCATTTGTTCTCCCTCATGCAAAAATATTTTTTAATTTGTACACTTAATCACCATCATTGCACACTCTACGCATTCCTAAATTATACCATATTAATCTTTATCCTCTATCTTTCCTTCTGGTTTCATACATGCCCCTGCCCTTCTCCCTCTATCATACTCACATTCAGCTTCATTCAGTGCACATATATTATTGAACTACAATCAAGTAGTATTGTGCTATCCATTGTATCCACAATCAGATACCACTGATTGTGCTATCAGTCCTGTTGCGCAGTCTGTATTTTGTCAGCACCAATTGTCCAGTCTCTACCCTATTTCTATCTCCTGATAACCTGTGTTCTTAACTTTAATCTCAAAGTTCACTCATTAATATTAGTTCACATTAGTGAGACCAAACAGTATTTGTCCTTTTGTTTATGGCTAATTTCACTCAACATAATGTCTTCAATGTCCATCCATGTGGTTATACGTGTTGTGAGTATATTCTGTGTTATAGCTGCGTAATATTCCATCTTATGTACATACCACAACTTGCTTAGCTACTCATCTGTTGATGGACATTTGGGCTGTGTCCATCTCTTGGCAACTGTAAATAATGCTATTATAAACATTGGTTTGCAAATGTCTGTTTGTGTTCTTCTCCTCATGCCCTCTGAATAGATACAGCAATGGGATTTCTGGGTCATATAGCAATTCTGTATTTAGCTTCCCAAGGAACTGCCAAATTGCCTTCCACAGTGGTTGTACCATTTTACATTCCCACAAATAGTGGATAAAGGTGCCTCTTTCTCCACATCCTCTCCAACACTTGTCATTTCAGTTTTGTTTTGTGGTTTTTTTGATAAAAAAAATCTGGATGTCAGATGATATCTCATTGTGATTTTGATTTGCATTTCCTTAATAACCAGTGAAGCTGAGTGTCTTTTCATGGGCCTTTTAGACATTTGTATTTCCTCCTCTGAGAAGTATCTGTTCATGTCTTTTGCCCATTTTTTAATTGGGTTGTTTGTCTTTTTGTTGTTGAGTTGAACAATCCCTTTATATATTCTGGATACTAGACCCTTATCTGATATGTCATTTCAAATATTGTGTCTCATTGAGTAGGCTGCCTTTTTACTTTCTTGACAAAGTTTTTTCATGCACAAGAGTGTTTAATTTTAAGGAGCTCCCATTTATCTATTTCTTTCTTCAATGCTTGTGCTTTGGATGTAAGATCTAGGAAAAGCTTCCTATTACAAGTTATATATGATATTTCCCTACATTTTCTTCTAAAAGTTTTATGGTCTTAGCTCTAATGTTTATGTCTTTGATCCATTTGTGGTGATTTTTGTATAAGGTGTAAGATATAGATCCTCTTTTATTCTTTTACATATGGATTTCCAGTTCTCCAAGAATTTATTGAAGAGGCTTCTCTGTTGCAGGTGAGGTGGCTTCACCACCTTATCAAAGATCAATTGTCCATAGATGAGAGGGGTCTATCTGAACATTCAATTTGATTCCATTGGTTACTATATCTATTTATGCCAGTACTGTATTGTTTTGACCACTATAGCTTTGTAATATGCTTTAAAGTCAGGTAGTGTGAGACCTCCCCCTTCTTTTTCTTTTTCAAGTAATTCTTAGCAATTTGGGGCACACTGCCCTTCCAAATAAATTTGGTTATCAGTTTTTGTATTTCTGCAAAGTAAGTTGTTGGGATTTTAATTGCTATTGCATTGAATCTATAAATCAGTTTCAGTAAAATTGACATCTTAACTATGTTTAGTCTTACAATCCATGAACACAGCATGCCTTTTTATTTATTTAGGTCTTCTATGATTTCTTTTTAGCAATTTCTTGTAGTTTTCTGTGTATAAGTCTTTTATATCTTTACTTAAATTTATTCCTAAATATTTGATTCTTTTGGTTGCTACTATAAATGGACTTTTTTTCTTGATTTCCTTCTCTGAGTGCCCATTATTAGTGTAAAGAAACACTGTTGGTCTTGTACCCTGCCACTTTGCTGTAATCATTTATTAGATCTAGTAGCTTTGCTGTGGATTTTTCTAGATTTCTGACATATAGTATCATATCATCTGCAAACAGTGAGAGTTTTACTTCTTCCCTTCCAATGTGGATACCTTTTATTTCTTTCTCTTGTCTAATTGCTCTGGCTATAACTTCCAGTACTATGCTGCATAAAAATTTGACAGTGGACATTCTTGTCTTGTTCCTGACCTTAGGGGAACATTCTTGTCTTGTTCCTGATCTTAGGGAGAATGTTTTCAGTCTTTCCCCATAGAGGATGATGTTAGATATAGGTTTTTCATATATTCCCTTTATCTTGTTGAGGATGTTCCCATCTATTCCTCTCCTTTGAAGTGTTTTCATCAAAAAATGTTCTTGAATTTTGTCAAATGCCTTTTCTGCATCAATTGAGATGATCATGTGGCTTTTCTGCTTTGATTTGTTGATATGGTGTATTACATTAATTGATTTTCTTATGTTGAACCATCCTTGCATACCTGGAATAAATCCCACTTGGTCCTGGTGTATAATTCTTTTAATGTGCTGCTGGATTCAATCGCAAGTATTTCGTTGAAGATTTTTGCGCCTATTTTCATTAGCGAGGTTGGTCTGTAATTTTCTTTTCTTGTAGTATCTTTGCCTGGCTTTGGTATGAGGGTGATGTTGGCTTCATAGAATGAGTTAGGTAGTTTCCCTCCTCTTCAATTTTTTGAAGAGTTTGAGCAGGATTGGTACTAATTCTTTCTTGAATGCTTTGAGGAATTCACATATGAAGCCATCTGTTCCTGGACTTTTCTTTTTTGGGAGCATCTTAATGACTGATTCAATCCCTTTAGTTGTGATTGGTTTGTTGAGGACATCTATTTCTTCTTGAATCAATGTTGGTTGTTCATGCCTTTCTAGGAAGTTGTCCATTTCATCTATGTTGTCTAGTTTATCAGCTTATAGTTGCTCATAGTATATTCTCATTGCATCTTTATTTCTGTGGGGTCAATGATTATGTCTCCTCTTCCATTTCTGATTTTATTTATTTCCATCCTCTCTCTTTTTCTCTTTGTCAGCCTAGCTAAGGATCCCCCAATTTTATTGTTTTTCTCAAAGAACCAACTTTTGGTTTTGTTGATTTTATCGATTAATTTACCTCATTAAGCTGCCATCTTGGTCTGCTTCTCCACTTTTATTCTTGATAAGAGTTTGGAAAGTCATAAGGTACATTTCCCAGACTTGTTTTTAGCTGGGCCACTATATTTCAATTACTTTCTAGCAAACTGATACACTCCTAAGAGATTCAGAAGGCAGAAGGGAGGGAGAAGCCATCTTCCTGCTGCTGCTACAGCTGGCTGGCAAGATCTAAAGAACATGAATGTTTAGATGCAGTTGTCAAAGATTTATATTTAAAGCACCCATTTTGACCAGAATTTTAAATTTGTTTGCATAGAATTAATTCACAATTCTCTGGATTACCGCTTTCAAAGTTCATGGTAAGAGATCTCTGCCCCTTTTTTGCTAGATGTGCCAATCAGTTCTTTCTTTACTCTATTGTTTATTTTTTGTCATTGATTATTTTATGGTTTCTCTCACTATGTTTTGGGTATGAAGGTTTTGTAATTTTATTATTATCTTCCTGTCCTGTATCCTAACCCTGGATATAGTCAACCTTTATTTGTGGCAGCAAGTGCCAGGAAAAGTAATCCATACAACAGGCAATCACAGTCCTTAGCATCTCACATCAGTTTAAGTGTTCACCAAACTTGGAGAATGAACAGTCTTTCTTTCCCCTCATGTAGTAGTATACAGTAGGTGAAGAAACATGTATACACAATTATTTATCTACATTGACTGCATTGAGAGATACAAGAAGTCTGAAAGATAATCCAGAAGCACCCAAATTAGAGGGCTCAATAAAATCCTTTTAGTATTCACACAAGTCTGCCCCATTTTGATTTCTCCTTTGTCCACTGTATAAATCCTTCTCAAACGACTCTGCAGATTTTCCTCCAAAATGAGACCAATTAGAGCATGGGTTTCTGCAACTATTTACCTATTAGTGTTTACTTCCTTCCTTGTTGCTTTTCACATTATTATGAATATTATGAGATCAGAATAGGAATGGGAGGGGTGTGGTGAATCATAATTGGTAGTGGTACCTGATAACTTCTGTCCTGGTCAAGCCCTCTTTTCCATTTGATTGAAACTCACCTGTTTTCTTGGCTCATCTCACCTTAAGATAACAGTAATTTAGAGACTCCGTAGACTCTGTCTCCTTATCTAATTTGGATTTATTGGTATGTTCCCAAATGTACTAATTTAACATCCAGAACATTTCCTAATTTGGTTCAAGTACATCTATTCATTAATGTAATAAATGTCTAGTCTTTTATCCTTCCAAATTTTTCTTCTTATAAGTACTACACAATATATAACTCTTTCTCACCAGCACCTAAATATGTGGCAATGTTAATATATCAAAATTAAAGATGATTTTTTTTTCTCCCATTATCAGCATGAATTAATATTTCCTTACTGGATTCTTCTTTTTCTTTATCACCTGCTTAAATCATCACCCATTGTAATAAAAATTGTAATTGGGGTACGATTTAGAAGAAGTCATCAATAATCATGATTAACAGGATTGAAAATGTTAAAAGAAAAAGCAACACAAATATGCAGCGTTTTTTTTTGTGATGCACAAAAACATCACCAAGGAATCTAATAAAGTTACTTCTTTCCTATAAGGACAACTATTGCAGAAGGAATTCTTGAACTAATTGAAGGCTTATGAATAATAGCAAGAAGGTACTTTGTGATACAGGGCAAAACCATGAAGCATGGTGGCCTTGAATATGAGATCCCTTTTCTCAAATGCCTTTTCTTTTTTTTCTTTTTCAGAATCAGCCCTGAGAAGTGAATAGCATTTGGGCTTTTGTATGTAGAAATCAGATACTTCATGAACTCAAGGATCTGTCTAATCGCTTGTGAATACTAAGAATCTTGTAAAAGTAATGGAAATAAATTCTTGTGAAGGAGCAAAGAAGGTAAGTCTGGGTCTGGGTTTTTAAGAACAAAGACAGAAATATTTTATTACATTTAGAAAGGATTGTTGCTTGAAATCTCATATTAAATGTGTTCATTCAGGTGCCAAGAGTGATACGTTGATGGATTGCAGTACAAAGGGGAAAAAAGGAGAGGAAGGTACAGTACTACATATGTTGCTAAACTCATTTGACTTGTAAAGGGAAGAATATTGATTTCATTCATCTCACTTAGTTGGAAGTCAGACTTAAGAAAAATTCAAGTTCATTGACATCAGCTGTAAAGATGACAGCATTGTATTGAGAACAGAAAAGGGAGCAGGAAAATGATAAATGTAACTTCATTTAGAAAATTTAAAAACACAATTTTTCTTCATGAGAAGGCAGCAAAGGAGCCAGAAATTCTGGTGACAGCTTTAATTTATGGTGACCTTTATGACATTTGTGATCTATGGGCTTTAAATTGTGAGTGTATGTGAATGTATTTTTTCAAGCATAATCAGGATACACAAGTCAATAGAACTACTACATGAAGCTTTTTTTTACTCCCTGAATGCTATTTGTTTGTCGTGTGTGTGCATTTTGAAAATAACAAGAAGCTTTATAAAAAGAATGTGAAATAGATAATATTTGTTTCCATATTTTAAAATTAAAAAATTTAATTTTTCACTTCCTAAATCTTTACCTTCTACTCTTTTGCCATAGCTATGTTTCCAAAGTCAGGTATCACCACAGTTTGCTCTGTATATTAAAAAAAATACTATGATTCTTCAGTTCTATGTGTTTACTTCACATGTATTTCTTGCATACTTTCTACATGTATTTGATGTTGCAGGAGACATAAGGATGAATCAAAACTTGAAGTTATCTTTAAGGAGATTATAGTCTATTGCATTCATCTAGGATTTGTAAGATTGTTTTTTGTTTTCTGTTTTCTGGCAACAACTTTTCCTAATTCTAGATGATGGAGACACTCTTTAGAAGGCTAACCACTGCCCTTAGTCTAGTGGGAAATATGCCATACAGAATATGGGAACATCCTCTGCTATTCATGTGAGAGCAGGGTCAAACCTTGAAAGCAGAAAAGGCCATCTCAATCTTCTGGGGCCTTTGGAGTACAGGACTCTCATAATGCTGTGCATTTTGCTGGAAAGGAGTGGGATTCCTAAATAGAAATTTTTGTCTTGATCTCATCTGCCATTCAACATACATACTTGCATTTGCTCACAGGGGGCCATAATATCACCATGAGACCAACGACTGGGGAATAAAAAGAGTTGATGGATACAGGAGATAGGCTAAATGAGGTTGGTTGGGGGGTTGAGGGGTTGAAAATCTATACTGCTAGCAATTAAATTTAAAAAGGCATTACTTATTCCCTGTGGTCTATAAATATTTATGTGAAGATAAGTTATTTTTAAGAAGTTAAAATGCCTAGGTAGAATTTTAATTTGACAAACTAGGCAAAGTAACATACTTTAAAATTGGATTTAAATTCTTCTGAACTATTTTGTTCAGATACTTGTAAAAAAAAAAAGGCAAAGCCCCTTCAAGTGGCTAAGAATAGCGGGGTTCATTAAATTAATATATCTAGTGGTTTTGTACAAAGTAATTAGTCAAGGCTATGAGAGTGAGCTCCAAATGAGGGAGATGTGCATGACTAGAAGGTGATTAAGGGTATAAATCTCTTCCTAAATTATAGCCAACTTTTGTATCTGTGGTCTTTTCTGTGGTAACAGGGACTCTGTAAAGGAGAGAAGCAGCTACTCTTCCCAAGAGGGATAAACAAGCTAAATAGAAACAATAAGATCACAGATAAATGCTTTCTTCTAGATAAGCCTCCATTGGCAGGGCAATTAGGGAAACAAAACAAATAATTAAAATGGAAGGTTGAGGCATTAAGCTTTCCCTTCTAGACCTTAAAAGTGAAGTACTTTAGGCTGGCAGAAGAGGATTCAGTAAGGTTTGAGCCTAAGAAAAGGTTTGGGGTGAATTTACATTTTAAACCAGGAGACAATAGGATGAAAGCTAAATTGAACAAGGAAAAATAATAGTCGAAATACATGAAGAGCAGAATATTTAACTGCAGGGAGTATTTTTGGTTTCACCTCTGTCATTTTATCTAAACTTACTATTTAACCAACATAAATTATGAATGGTTTGATTATTTTTGTTATTTTTATTTTCAGGAATAAGCAACCCCAACTAAATTTCATTCTAAACCACCTGAAACACAGCATAATTAAACAGCAGGAAATGTCCCCACCCTCATTTTACAAATAATTTTAAGAAGATAGAGTGTAACTTCCATGAAAATGTTCAAGATGAGAGATTAAAAACAAATGCATGGCCCAGTTAACAGCAAAATTCAAAAGGCAGCTGTGTCTACAAGTTTTGTGGTTGTTTTTCTCTAAGGGACACAATGTCCCAGAACATTTTGTGGAGTAGGAATTCCCTTGATGCTGGTTAAACTAGATGCTAGCTGCTTGCTTGAATGATAATCCATTTAACTGGACATGTTGAGCTACAGACTGGTGACTAAATGTTTAGTTATCGCTTTTCTGCTAGCTGAGTCACTTTATTTGTTCCTGTATACAGACCAAAAGAAATACATGAAAGTATTTATTTAGCACATTTGGATTCCTACCGTTTTCTTCAAGCACATTGTCAGGGTTCTCTAAAGAAGCAGAAGCAAGAGGAGATATCTGTAAACACGAGATTTATGAAAGTGTCTCATGTAACCGTGGGGACACCAAAGTCCAAAATCCATAGAACAGTTAGCTGGCGGCTCTGATGAAGGCTGTCAACAAACTCCACAGGAGAGGCTTGCTGACTCTTCAATTTAAAGGTCTTCAACTGATTGGATCAAATCCAACTGATTAGATTCTCTCATTTGTGGAAGACATGCCTATAGTTGATCATAGATGTAATCAGTCACACATGCAATCAATTAACTGATGATTGAATAAACCAGCCTTCTGGCTTATCAAACAGCCACAAAATATCATTGTAGCAATGGTTAGGTCAATGCTTGCTTGACCAGACAACTGGGCACCATCACTCAGCCAATTTAACACCTGAACCCAACCATCACAGTCCACCCCTTGTCAACTTGACAGCTATGCACATCACTTTAAACCATACTTAATATCTAAATAGAGTACAATAAAGGACATATGTTTTAGGTGGTGTGATGGTGGCTCAGTGGCAGAGTTTTTACCTGCCATGCCAGAAACTCAGGTTTGATTCCCAGTGCCTGCCCTTGTGTTCTAGTTTGCTAGCTACCGGAATGCAACACACCAGAGATGGATTGGCTTTTAATAAAAGGGGATTTGTTTCATTAGTTCTTCAGAGGAAAGGCAGCTAACTTTCAACTGAGGTTCTTTCTTATGTGGGAAGGCACAGGGTGATCTCTGCTGGCCTTCTCTCCAGGCTTCTGGGTTCTAACATCTTTCCCCGGGGTGATTTCTTTCTGCATCTCCAAAGGCCTGGGCTGAGCTGCGAATGCTGAGATGAAGTATGCTGAGCTGCTTGGGCTGTACTACGTTGAGTCTCTCATTTAAGCACCAGCCAATTAAATCAAACATCATTCATTGCAGCAGGCACTCCTCCTAGCTGACTGCAGATGTAATCAACAACAGATGAGGTTCACATGCCATTGGCTCATGTCCACAGCAATAGAACTAAGCACCTTCACCTAGCCAAGTTGACACCAGAATCTAACTACCACATCATGCAAAAAAAAAAAAAAGACATATATTTCACCAAACAATATTCAACTATCCTGTGTACAACAGGAAACACACCAAACCTCTCCAGAATAGGATGCAAGTCCTTAGGTGATAGTCACTCTTAAACTTGATATACTATAACTTAAATACTATAATATGAACAATTCAACTTATGATAAACAGAAAAAAGATATTTGACTTAGGTACAAATACAAGCATACTCATAACAAAACAAGGAGGAAATAGCCATACCATCACAGTCCTCATTTCTGGAACTGCTCATATGTTCCTTCCACTACCCATTCCATGTTCCCTTTACCCTTTGCAAGCACTTCAGCTGGCCATGGTTCCTTGCCTGGTGGGGTGACCCAAAGCTTCATTCTTGAAGTTCCTGGTCTATTGGTAGTCTTGTCTGGATTGAGTTGTTGTAGTTTTCCATTGACTTTAATCATAGGGCATGGTAGCACCAAGAGATGCTATAAGTGATCCCCTGTATTCCAGGAAAGCTCTCCCTTACCTCCATTGTATAGTTGCAGTCCTATTTCCCCTTGATAGTCTGGATCAATCACTCCAGTCAGTACAGTAACCCCTTTCCTTGTCTGTTAATTCAGAGGTATAAGAAGTCCAAAGTGGCAAAGTGGCAGTTTTAACTTCGAGTTTAATGGAATCAGGGTTCTGTTTCCTGGTAGGAGCACTCCTCCTTTTGGAACTAAGACTTGTAGACCAGCAGAGCTTAAGGTTTCAGGGACAGGAAGCAAAATTTTTTCTAGTGGATCACTAGAGGTGATAGTGAGTGGTGGCATTTCCATTTCTACCCCTTGATTCCTGGACCCATGAATCCTGTCTATGGGAGAAACAACACCATAGAGTAGATGCTGATTCAGTACATATACCACCTCCTGGAGAATACTGCCCTACCCTATAGGGTATTGCCACCTAGTTGGCCATAATTGGGTCTTTAAAAGGCCATTCCACCATTCTATCAAGTCAGCTGCCCCCTCAGTGATGGGGAAAATGGCAAGACCAGAGAATTCCATGAGTATGTGCCCATCCCCACACTTCATTTGCTGTGAAGTGGGTTCCTTGGTCAGAAGCAATGCTGTGTGGAATACCATGATGGTGGTTAAGTCCACAGATGGTAGTTTTGGTGTAAACACTGCATGTAGGGAAGGCAAACCCATTATCTGGAGTATGTGTCTATTCCAGTTAGAATAAACTTTTGCCCCTTCACTGATGGAAATGATCCAATGTAATCAACCTGCCATTAGGTAGCAGGCTGATCACCTCAAGGAATGGTGTCATATTGGTGACTGAGTGTGGGTCTCTACTGCTGGGAGATTGGGCACTCAGTAGTGGCCATAGCCACATCAGCCTTGGTGAGTGGAAGTCTATGTTGTTGAGTCAATATATATCCCTACCAACCATGCCTACTTTGTTCATGATCCCATTGGCTAATGGCAGGAGTGGCTGAGGAAAGAAGATGATTTGTATCTACAGAATGGGTCTTTTTATCCACTTGATTATTAAAACCTTCCTCTGCTGAAGTCACCCTCTGTGAACATTCACATGGGACACAAACATCATCATGTTTTTTGCCCATGCAGAAAGGTCTATCCATATACCTCTTCCCCAGACTCTTTGTTGCCATTTTTCCAATCATGCTCCTTGAAGGTCTGTGACCTTCCAGCCAAAGGATCAGCAACAGCCAATGACTCCATATACAATTTTTCTTGCCAGTTCCCCTACCAAGCAAAATGAACAGGTATACTGCTTGAATTTCTGCCCACTGGGAGGATTTCCCTTTACCACTGTCCTTCAGGGACTATCTAGGAAGGGGCTGTAGTGCTGCATCAATCCACTTTTGGGTGCTACCTGCATGTTGTGCAGAACCATCTATAAACTAGGCCCTGGTTTTCTCTTCCTCAATCAACTCCCCAAGAGGCCAAAGCTCTGGTCTGGGAAAGAGAAGGTAATGTGGCAAGAGTGGAGGCCATGGGCATTTGGGTCACTTCTTCATGTAATTTACTTATGTCTTCAGGACCTGGCTCAAGCCTGTTCACTTATATACCATTTCCATTTTATGATGGAGTCCTGCCTTGCATGCCCAACTTTATGGCTTGGTGGATCAGACCATACTCAGCTCATGATAGGCAACTCAGGTCTCATGGTAACTTGGTTAAAAATTCAGTCTCTACTAAGGCCCAGTAGCAGGCCTAAAGCTGTTTCTCAAAAGGAGAGTAGTTATCTACAGAGGATGGTAAAGCTTTACCTTAAAATCCTAAGGGTGATTCTCCTCTTAGGACCTGCCAAAGGCTCCAGACAGCATCTCTATTTGCCACTGACACTTCCATCACCATTGGATCTATGGATCATATGGCCCAAGTAGAAGAGCAGCTTGCACAGCAGTCAAGACCTTTTGAATAGCCTCTTCTTGTTCTGGTCCCTACTCAAAACTAGCAGCTCTTCTGGTCACTTGGTAAGTGGGCTGGACTAGCACATTCAAATGAGGAATATGTTGTCTTCAAAATCCAAAGAGGCCATTTAGGCATTGTGCTTCTTTTTTGGTTGTAGGAGGAGCAAGAAGCAACAGCTTATCCTTCACCTTAGAAGGGATATCTCAATATGTCCCACACCACTGGACACCTAGAAATTTCACCTAGGTGGATGGCCTCTGTAATTTTGCTGGATTTATCTCCCATCCCCTGACATGCAAATACCTTACCAGTTAAGTCCAGAGTAGTTGCTACTTCTTGCTTAGTAGGTCTAACCAACATGGTATCATCAACATAATGGACCAGTATCATGCCTTGTGGAAGGGAGAAATGATCAAGGTCCCTGCTGACAAGATTATGATATAAGGCTGGAGAGTTGATATACCCCTGAGATAGTACAGTGAAAGTATATTGCTGACCTTGTTATCTGAACACAAACTGTTTCTGATGGTTCTTACTATCAGCTGTTGAGAAAAAAGCACTTGCCAGATCAATAGATGCATACCAGGTATGAAGAGATGTGTTAAATTGCTCAAGCAATGATACCACATTTAGAACAGCACATGCAATTGGAATTACCACCTGGATAAGTTGACAATGATCCACTGTTACCCAGCAAGACCCATTTGTTTTCTGCACAGGCCAAATAGGAGAGTTGAATGGGGATGTGGTGGGAATCACCACTCCTGCATCCTTAAAGTCCTTAAGAGTGGCATTAATCTCTGCAATCTCTCCAAGAGTGTGGTATTGCTTCTGATTTACTACTTTGCTAGGTAAGGCAATTCTAGTGGCTTCCACTTGGCTTTTCCTACCAAAATAGCTCTCATTCCATGAACCAATGTAGGGATTCTGCAAGTTGCTGTGTATGTTTATTCCAATTATGCATGCTGGAACTGGGGAAACACAGAATGGGTCTGGGACCCCACTGCACCTATTGTGAGATAGATATGAACAAACTCCATCAATTACCTGACCTCCATAAGTTCCTACTCTGTTTGGTGGATCAGAGTGATGTTTTGGGTCTCCTGGAATTAGTGCCACTTCTGAGCCTGTGTCTAATAAGTCACAAAATATCTGATAATTTCCTTTTCCCCAAAGCACAGCCACCCTGGTAAAAGACAGTAGGTCTCCTTGGGGAAACCTGGGAGGAATATCAACAGTATAATTCTTGGGCAATGTAATGGGATTATTCCTCAAGGGTACCTGGTCCTCCCCTCTAGATATGTAGGGGCTCTAGATTTGTAAACTGTCTTAAATCTGGGAATTGATTAAAAGGTGACGACTCTCTGTTTCTTTAATTCAAATTATAAACCTGTTCACTTGACCTAGACCTCTTCTGTTTATATAGCTCAAACAAGAATTTAGTAGACTGTCCATCTATTTTACTTCTAGATACTCCATGATCTACTAGCCAATGCCATAAGTCCCTGTGAGTCAGATAATTTTGACTGCTGCTTTGTGTCTGTTGTTCATGATGGTGTCCATGCCCCCTTGTCTACGGCAATTAACTGTTGCCGTGTGGCTTCTGCCAACTCAGGCTCTGATCATCCCCATTGTGTTTAAGGAGTCCAGCTCAGTGACAGCAGATCTCACAGCGATATCTGACCTACAGAGAAGGGTGACTACGGAGTTCTTCAGGGACGAGGTAGTTAGTTTCACAAATTTATTCCTCAAAGTCTGGGTAAAAGGTGTGTCCTCTGGACATTACTACAGTGTGTGAGGAGGTCTTCCATGATAAATCCACTCTAACAGTCCAGTCTTTCTAAGCCTTTGGATCCCCTCATCTTCATTATACCAGGGCAGTTGTGGCATTTCAACCTCAGATAACATTGACCACCTTTTGAGCTGTGTTTCAGCCATGAATCAAACAGTGTGATGCTCTTTCTGTCCCCTTGAGCTGCAACATTAAATGCAAAATCCGTGCTTGGTGGGCCCATGTCAATAAATTCAGCTCATCCAACTTATATTTCTTCCACCATTATCCCATACCCTTAATGTCCATTCCTACACATATTCCCCTGGTTTCTGGCTATGTGAATTCGAAAAATCATGCAGTTATTTTGGAATATAGTGTACCTTCTCATGGGAAACACTTTGTACCTAACATTTCAGGACCTGTTGAGACTTTAGTTATGGGTCTTGAAGAAAAGAGATGTCATGGGGATAGATCATGAAAAGAATTAAGTGTCTTTCAAGCCAATTACCTCAGGACACTGGATTGCAGTTTCATTTGGTGAAACAGGATCACTCTCTCCAGATAGAGCAGTGAAGGCTGTTTCCCCACGGGAGGTGGTCACAAGTTTAGCAGACAATGAAGGGTTGATCTGTTTAGATGGAGGTTAGTGGTAGACACCTTAGGGTAGACTGGAAGCAGGAAGCTGTTTCCTCAAGGCAGTCTGGAGGTCAGGAAGCTCTTTCCTCGGGGCAGGCTGGAGGGAGGTTAGCTGTCTCCTCAGAGCATGCAGTAGGTGGGGTGCCTGTTTCCTCAGAACAGACCATTACAGGTCTATCTAGCAAAGATGCAGTAGAATCCAGGGTTTACATATCCCCACTGCCATTATTCTCAACCCATATGTCCCCATCCCACATTTTAGGATCCCATTCTTTTCCAATCAAAGCCTTTAGTTTATATAAGACACCCTGCATGTTTGAGAATTTAGTTTATGCTGTAGATCTGCTATTTGCATAGCAAGACTGTGGGACTGATTTTCAGAGATCTTAAGTCTGTGACTACAGGAAATGAAGTGTTCTTTCATAGCATATATAGAAACTTTTATATCTTTCATAAAGCATTTAAGTTGCAAATTTGAAGCTTTTAGCTCACCCCTTTCCCTCATAAGTGTATCCAGTGTATGTAAGAACAACCAGCCAATAGCATTATACCTCTTAACTCTATAAAACTCCATTAAAGTGTCAAAAACACTCTCATCCAGAAGCTTGCCTCATATAAGTGTATGATTAGCAGGATCAAATGGTGATATTTTGCACATCTCTATTGCCAGCTCATGCCATTGACTGTCAGTGCCATCTTGATTATTGGAAATAGAGTCATTAGTGCCTTTGAGTCTAATCAGAGTAGAAAACCAAATGCAAAAAACCCATTTTTAAGATCCTGTTTCTCAAGAACCACTCCTGGTACCAAGCTGTATTACTCTGGGTTCTCTAGAGGAACAGAACCAACAGGAGTTATTTGTAAACATGAAATTTATAAAAGTGTCTCACTAATCATGGGAATACAAAAGTCCAAAACCTGTAGGGCAGGCTGTAAAGCTGGAAACTCCAATGAAGGATCTCAGTGAACTCCACAGGAGAGGCTGGCTGGCTGAAGATGCAGTGAAAATTCTCTTTTCTCCCTTAAAAGTCTTAAACTCATTAGATCAACTCTAACTGGGGGATTCTCTCATTTGTGGAAGACACACCCTTAGTTGACCGTAGATGTAATCAGTCACAGAGGCAATCAACTAACTGATGATTCAATAAACTAGCCTTCTGGTTTATCAGTCAGTCATGAAATGTCCTTGCAGCAATGGCTAGACCAATGCTGGTCTGTCCAGACAACTGGGCACCATCACCTGGCTAAGTTGACACCAGAACCCAACTATCACACACATCATTCCAGAAAATTCAGGGAGATAGTGTATTAAAATGTAAGGTAGAATGAAAATTTGAATTCTCAAAGAACAGCAGGTATTATAAAATGATAAATGAACAACAAAATTTTATAAAGCTCCTTTTTCAATTGAACTCCTCTGCCACAATTATTCGTCTTCTTATTCCTTATTCTCTACAAGTTTAATAATGCTTTACTGTAGTTTCTTCAAGAACTAGGAATTGTTTTGAAATTTAATGTCAATGCCAAAATAGAACATCTATTTTTTAATACTCTCAGTCTATTTATTTGTTACCATCTACATTTTTCTATAATTGTGTCTTTTCTTTTACCTAGAACCTTTCTGTTCCTTATAGGTCTAATACAAAGAAATTCTGCTCATTTTTAAAAATTTCCAATTCCTTTTCTTTTTGTATTTGCTAAAGACCTTGTTGTGGGCTACAAACTAAAACCCAAGAATTGGCAGAGATTCCACACATAAAGTGGCAAATTTCATAATGATAAGATTTTATTATGAAAAAAATAGCTCTATCAGATAGTGGTTGGATTATTTATGTTTAGAGAAATCTCTTTATCACATTTTGAAGCTAACTTTTACAAAGGACCTATTTTTATTTGGAAGTCATTGTGGGTGCTGTGTGAAACTACTTTTGAATTCATATAATATGCCTTTTTTTCCTCTTGATTGTGAAGACAAAAAGTGACTTGTTTCACATTTCTTTCTATACATACTTTTCCTCTTTGAGAAACTCTACTCCTTAGCAAATAAAAATTGACTACACCATTATCTTTTTATTCTTTATTAGAGAAGTTGTGGGTTTACAGAACAATCATGCATAAAATGCAGGATTCCCATATACCACCCTATTATTAACAACTTGCATTCTTGTGGAACAATTGCTACACATTTGTGAAAATACATTTGTATAATAGTACAGTTACATGGTTTAAACTTAGGATTTACTGTTTGTGTAATGTAATTTCATGGATTAAAAAATAGATTCTGCTAACATATATACAACCTAATATCTCTCCTTTTATCTTCTTAGTAAAGAGTGGCGAGTATGATCAGAGGGAAATGAAATTGCTAATATTTCTAAGGAATGAGCCTCTCATGATAAACTGGCTTGAATATATGGACAACTTAGTCAAACTCTTTGTTCCATTCCTCCATTGTATAAAGCAGGGCTATAGTATAATTGGTATATATAGTATGAAAAAAGCTATCAGAAAAGATATCAAACAACTTAAAATCTATAGATATGCACACTGTACTTAGGTGTCCTTTCATTGATGGTCAATTTCATGTAATAATTTTGGAAGAGAGACACTGCTTGCATCACATACAATTTGATACCATTAGTTTGTTTTTTACTTGCTCTGAATAAAATTTAATGCAGTTATAATGGATAATTCCTGTGATTTTGCAGGTCATTTTTGATGTGATTAGTGTAAGTAGAGAAAAAGATGGCAGTTCTTTGAAAGGAATAAAGGCATTGAGTCTTTCTTTTATGTTCTCTATAGGAAATCAATGAGATAGGAATGTGGATGATGAAAGTCAACAAAGCAATAAACAGAAACATACCACAATTAGGAAATAAGAGTTTAGGTACCTCACTTCTTCCAATTACATGTTTTATAGATGTGAGTGTTCTAATGGGCACAGCCTGAATTTGGGTTATGTGATATTCAGTGCAATGCAATGGACACACAGAGGTAAGTCAAGATTGTTGATTAAGTATATTGGTAGATAGTATACATATTGGAAAGCAGAAGAAGTTAAAATTAAATGCATTCTTTCCTCTTCATTCTTTATGACAATAAAAGCCTGAGCTTTTTTGTTGACTTCATTTTTGTGATTAAACCATACTAATTGTATTTTTTAAAAGATCACATTAATGATCTAGTTTGAGAGAATTATTGTTGCTATGGAAAATTTAATACAACTATAAGGTCACATACAATTTGAAACTGACCATCAATGAAAGGACACCTAAGTACAGTGAGCGTATCTATAGATTTTAAGTTGTTTGATATCTTTTCTGATAGCTTTTTTCATACTATATATACCAATTATACTATAGCCCTGCTTTATACAATGGAGGAATGGAACAAAGAGTTTGACTAAGTTGTCCATATATTCAAGCCAGTTTATCATGAGAGGCTCATTCCTTAGAAATATTTGCAATTTCATTTCCCTCTAATCAGACTCGTCACTCTTTACTAAGAAGATAAAAGGAGAGATATTAGGTTGCATATATGGTAGCAGAATATCTAAATAGCTGTGAATAGATTATTCTAGCCCCAAAGCTTCTTTTTGATGTAACTAACGTGAAATCCCATATAGCATTTTACCTAATATAACTCATTTCATAAAAATAAAACTTCTTTTCATTAAAAATAAAATTCAAAGTTGTGATATGCACTTTTCCCCAGATAGTAATTTACCTGAATTTTTTTTTCATGGGTGGGCACTGGGAATTGAACCTGGGTTTTTGGCATGGCAGGCAAGAACCCTGCCAGTGAGCCACCGTCATACCACCCTTCCTGAAATTTTAATAGATGAAATATTTTCAGCATTCAGACATGCTTGTTAAAGTTGCTAGACTTTAAGGGTAAAGATTACCATGGACATTTGAGGAAAATAATTTGTCACCTACACCAGGGAAAATAAATCAAGCTAGTTCTATACTTTACAATCACAAAAGCCAAGCATTATCTACAATGTCCTTACTGAAAGAGAAAATGCTCTAAGAATTGTTTCTTCAACCATACTCTTATTCCAAGCTGTTTGAGTTTGCTAAACCTTCTGGAATGCAATATACCAGAAATGTATCAGCTTTTATAAAAGGGATTTATTACTTTATAAGCTTACAGTTCTAAGGTCATAATGAAATGTCCAAACTAAGACAGCCAGAGACAGATACCTTGACTCCAAAGAAAGGGCTGGATGGCTTCCGGGTTTCTTCTGTCACATGGGAAGGCGTATGGCCGCTGGTCCTTTCTTAGCGTCTCTGGGGCAAACACTGGATTTCTTCTCTGGTTCTCTCCTGGGTCTGATTTTTCAGTACTGTAGGTCCTTGTGTAACATCTCATGGGAAAGGACATGGCAACTTCTGCTGAGCTCTGTATCTCCTGCACCTCCAAAAGTCTGCATCTCTGTTAGCCCTGACCTGTTTCTCTCTCCATGAGCTCTTTTAAGGACTCCGGTAAACTAATCAAAACCCACTTTGAATGGGTAGTCACATCTCCATGGAAACAATCTAATCAAAGTTTCCACCCTAATCAATAGGTCTGCCGCTACATGTTAATCTGGATTAAGATTGAAAGAACGTCGCTTTTCTGGGGTACATAATAGTTGCAAACCCGCACAAGAGCTAAATCAGCTGGCAAACATTTTCAAGCATATATGAATTTAGAAACTATACAAACAGAAATCATTCTTAGAAAAACAAAACAAAAGAAATCCAGCTTCCCAGATGAATTGAAAATCTATGAAGGAAGTAACAATAAGTATTAAATCACTTTAGTATACAACAGTGGGAAATTATCAATAAACAGAAAATATAAATATTTTAACTCTTGACAAAATGCAGAAATAATATGATTAATAAAACTGAGATGTGGAATTGGACATATCTATACCTTTCATGGAGGGAATTTTTTAAAATAACGAACTCTGTTTTTAAAGCAGTTTTAGGTTTAAAAGAATATTGTGCATAAAGTACTAAGAATTCCCATATTACTCCCCACCCCAAGCACATCATTCTATCTATTATTAACATCTTGCATAGTGTGGTGCATTTGTTACAATTTATGAAGTAATATTGATACAGTATTAATAACTAAAGTCTATAGTTCATAATAGAGTTTGCTCTGCGTGTTGTAAAGTTTTATAGGTTTTGGCAAATGTGTAATACATAGCCACCAAAAGAAGTACTAAATCAGAAAAGCCATAAATTCCTAGATAGGATTTTTAAAAACCCTGTGTAAGTGTACCATAAAACACATGTATACATTCCTGAGCATGACAGCTGTCTGTGCTAAACTACTGTTACATATCAGTACCTTCAAAGACAGATGTTTCCAATCTTTGAACCCCCAACGTGGCTCTGTGCCTTCTTTGTCCTTGCTGTATATATCCTATACCACTGGGTGGTCCAGAGCGCTACTCTGAATGTCCTGCAGCTGCCCAGGACCAGCTTCCCAGTCTGTAAATTCCCAACTTCCCAGGCTGTAAGCTCCCAGTTTCCCAGTCTGTAAGCTCCCTAATAAACTGTTACTATTTTCCTAAGGAGAGTGGCTGACTTAATTTTTTTGGTCTTAAGTACCCATCAAACCTTGGTGGAACCTATTCTGTAGTTTCAAGGCCAGACAACTGGTGAGCCAGCTGGGAGACTGAGAAAATGAAACAAGTTGGGGGAAATGGGAACCCACAGACATAATGTTGTGGTTGGCAGGGGGGATCCTGAGGGGCCAACTTTCAGCATGTGGGGGGAGGTAGCCCATTTTTTAGAACAGTTTGGCCCACTGCATAATTATAGGGGAGCTCTGAAAACACCACCTGGAATTGGTGTCCTGCAGGGAAACCTGGGGTGCAAATTGGAAATTACAAGGAAAAGGAAGCAATTGCTGCTACCACCTGTTTATTATTATTGGCAACAAGCTATGTTACCAAAACTTAGTAAAAGCAGAAGCTAAAGTAAGGAAATTAGAAGAGGCTTTAGGTCTAGGGAAGGATATCAGGTTAGCATGCTCCAGTAATGCTAATGTATTTTTAAAAAGATATAAACCAAAAAGGGACAATTAGAAATAATGGCATGTGTTAAATTGCAAAAATACATGGATGAAAGATGTTGTGGCAGCAGGTTCTAGTGGTTATTCAGAAGACTGGGATCTGAAGGCGTGAGATTCCTGGGGAAGTGCAGAAGAGCAAGAATGAGAGAAGGAAACTGAAATGAAGATGGACCTGAATAGGCAAGGCCATTAATAACTACAAAAATTTAAGCAACCGGGGCTCCTGATGACTTTCAGGAAGAGAGTCCTGCTCAGAAGCACACAATAATGAGGGAATATATCCCTGCAGAATTTGTGGAATTAACAGAAAATTTGAACAAAAGGGCCAAGAGAGCATAGCCTCTTTTTTTTTTTTTGGGAGAGAGTAGACATCGAAAAGAGAGTTTTAAGAAGTCTTCAAGAGCATAGCCTCTTGATTGCTGAGATTACGGGATGTAGCTTTATGTTTTCAGGAGAGGAAATGGCAAAAATGGCTAACATAACTACATACTACTCTCTGTTGTTGTCTTTACCAGGCATGGCAAAGACCAGAAAGCATTTGAAACACATTAGTATGGCACATTTTAGCTGCACAATTGGCCTGGCCTAATAAGGGGGATATGCTGGCCACAATAGGCAAATGGTCATCTATAGGAGAATATAGTCAGAGAACTAGAAATGAAAAATGCTGCATATACTTAACACTGTCATGGACCTGATGATGAACTATTCATGGCCAGTATGAAGGATAAAATCTTCCAAACTATGCTTCCAGCCTGTATGGGACATTAGTAGCTATTCTTAGCCCACTAGTTGGCCAAGCAATTTACTGGGTAGCACAGGCAATAAATAGCAAACTTGGGTGAGATGGAAAGAACATGATTGAAAGGCATATGGAAAGTAACTAAAGAGACTGCAAGGAGAGGGGGCCTGTATGTGAGACCCATGAACAATTATGGACTGATTTAATTGCCGCACGCACCTCAATAGAAAAAACAAATGACCTAATGCTATACTAGCAGGACTCTGGCCAAAGCTGCCCAAGGATAAAAGATAGGTGTTGCCTATGCCTAACTCTGTGCCACTGGTTATCACTCCCACAGCACCCTCTGAGGAAAGAAAGTCTGGATAGGTGGATACTCCCTACCCCTGAAGGGGTGGGACCACAGTCGCCTGCAGATACAGGTGACAGCAGGTGATCGGAAGTTTCATGCAGAGCCTGTTACCCATTGGTGTCCAAAAAACTTCATGTTGTAGGCCTTACTGATATTGGAACAGAGTGCATACTCATCTAGGAGAATCTCAGGCTATTTAATGGGCACCTAAAGGTGATAGATGGGTATGGAGGAAAAGTCATATGAATAGTACAAATATTGTAACATTGCAAATTGCGTGTATCACACCCTCCACCCTCACCTCGAAGGTACATCATATGTATTTCTCCCATTTGTGAATATGTATCAGGGGTGGATGTGTTACAAGATCTAGGCTTTATCACCACCATGGGTGAATTTTGCCTTTGCATCCACACAGTGAAATAAATTATATAGGGTGCTGCTTTTTGGTTCCCAGCTACCTGTACTGAACTACACCTGCTTCATATCAGTAACTTCAAAGAAACATTGATGATCTTGCAAATCCTACTTGGCTCTATGCCTTCTTTGTGTTTGCCCTGTATAACCCACTGTTACCCACTGGTCCTACAGCTGCCCAGGACCAGCTTCCCAGACTGTAAGTTCCCTAATAGACTCTTATTATTTAGCTATATGGAGTGGCTTACTTCGTTTTTCAGTCTTAAGTGCCCATCAGACTTTGGCAGAACCTATTCTGTAGATTCATGGCCAGACACTCCATTCAGTTATCATACAGAATAGTTTCACTGTCCTAAAAATGCCCTGTTCTCCATCTACTCATCCATCTCCTGCCCACAAAACCTGTGGTAGCTACTGATTTTTTTTATTGTCTCTATAGTTTTCTTCTTTTCCATAACATCATACAGTTGTAATCAACAGTATGTAGCCTTTTCAAACTGGCTTCTTTCACTTAACAATAAGCCTCTAAGCATGCTCCAAGTCTTTTTTGTAGCTTGATAGCTCATGTCTTTTAATCACTGATTAATATTCCATTGATGTGCCAGTTTATCCATCCATTCACCTATTGATGAACATGTTGGTTGCTTCCAATTTTTTGCAATTATGTGTGAAGCTGATTTAAACATTTATGGTAGGTTTCTGTTTGGACAAAAGTTTTTAACTCCTTTGGGTAAATATCTAGGATATTTGCTTTGTTAAAATTTGCCAGACTGTCTTCCATAGTGGTTGTACCATTTTATGTTCCTACCAGCAAATAATAAAGAGTTCCTGTTGCTCCACATCCTCACCAGCATTTGATGTTGTCCATGTGTTTTATTTTAGCCATTCTAGTAAGTGTGCAAAGGTATCTTGTTGTTTTAATTTGCAATTTCCTCATGATATGTTGAGCATATTTTCTATATGCTTATTTGCATCTGTATATATTCTTTGGTGTTCAGGTCTTTTGCTCATTTTTAAAATGGATTTTTTTTTATTATTGAATTTTATGAGTTCTTTGTATATTTTGGACACAAGTCCTTTGTCAGAAGTGTGTTTCACAAATATTTTCTCCCAGTCTTTGGCTTGGGTTTTTAAGTAACAATAATAATAGATTTTATTTTTAGAACAGTTTTAGCTTTGAAGAAAAGTTGCCCAGAAAATAGAGATATGGAAAGACATATAGAGATGTATTTCATGCTAATCACTTAGATTTTTGAGCTCTAAAAATAGCATATTTAAACATAATGTAAACATTAGAAGAAGAGATTATACTCTTCTACATTACCAGAAAAAAATAAAAACAACAAATATTATACAAAAAAAAATACACCATATTTCCCAAAAGACAAAACACCAAAGAAGCATAAAAACAGACAATTTAACAATAAAGATGATGGAGCTAAGATAAAACATATCTATCATGTCAGTAAAGTATTTTAAAAGCAAATGACTCTCAGATGTTGTAATAAAAATGAGGTCTATTGATATGCTGTATTTAAGAGACATATGAAATAAAGACTGGAAATGAAAGGATGGGTAAAGATATATTGCCAAAATTTAAAACAGCAACTGATTAAAAGCGTTGTAAATATAAGACTATGCAGGTTAAAGTGGAATACAGGTTGGGACATATTAAAAGGCGCTTTAATGAAGATATAGTTTACAAACCACAATTAAGATCTAAGTACTGTGAATTTTTAGGTACCAAATAATATGGTATCATTATTCATAAAACAAAAGGCGTAAATAATTTAAAATAATAGATAGCATAATTCTAATAGAAGACATTAATGCACCTTTTTTCAGCTCTGAAGATCAAAATAAGAGGAAAATTAATGTAATTTATTAGGGAGCTTTAAATGATCTACCTGAATTCTATAATTGAAGAGAGAAACAGAGACAGAGAGAGATAGAAAGAAGAGAGAAGGCCAAGGAAAAATTATATATATAATTGATCATACATAAAGTTCAAAGAAAACTTTAATAATTTCCAAAACGGAGAAATGATACAGAACACCTTTTCTGAACTCAAACCAATACAACTAAAATTTCATAACACACCAAAATAGAGAAATGGGACAGAGCACCTCTTCTGAACTCAACTAAAAATTAATAACATAATGATGCAACAAAAAAACTTTCATATAGAAATTTTTTTTTTTTTTTTTAACATGGGCAGGCACCGGCAATCGAACCTGGGTCCTTGGGCGTGGCAGGCAAGCATTCTTACCTGCTGAGCCACCGTGGCCCGCCCCCATATAGAAATTTAAAAATAAATTTTTCCTTTAAAAAATCTGTTTTGTAAAGTACAATATAGCCACACTGACAGATTATATAGAGGATAAAAATTCAAATTCCATCTATCAAAACCTAAAGAATATAGCTAACGCAAGGCTCAGAAAAAAAGTCATAGCCAGACCCTTCCATTGCTAAACAAGAAAGGCTGCAATATATGAACAAAGCATGTTCTTCTGAACAAGAAATTAAACCAAAGGAAAATAAATATAAAGATTAAAAAGTTCACATTAATGAATAGTATAGAAAAGCATAAGAAATAATAAATACTCAAGGTAGATATTTGACAGAAAAATAAACTACTGGCTCAATCAAGGTATAAAAGGTAAAATCAAAGAATGAAAAATTAGAAATGAAAATGGCTAAATTAGCCAATACATGCTCAGCTGATATTATTTGATCAGATAAATGAATGAAGGGTAAATTTTTAAAGGTTCTTTTCTTGCATTTATTCAAATATAGGTTATCTACATTAAACTTGGCTTAACGCGAACTTTGACTACAACTGACTTTGGATTTTCCTCTTTAGCTTTATTCACAGTTATTACTTTCTACTCAGCTAGTACTGTACAAATTATATTCAGTTATAATTATAACATTGTCATTGTTTCCTTCATAATTTATCTTGAGTTGGTCAGCTTCTATTCATGTGATCATCAATCTAGTTTGCTCCCTGTTTATTGGAATTCTGCATGTATGGTAAAATTCAACTCAAATCTGCATTTCTCCATAAATACCTATGAAACAATCTAACCTTATATAATATTTCCTTTCTCTAACTTTTCATATTTTTAACTTGGCACTTATTCCACGCTGTCCAATGTTGTAGATATGTGGGTGCATGCCTGGTCTCAGTAGTGGACTATTACTTTAGATATTAAAAGACATAACTAGACTATACTCTTGAATATTGTTGTATCATCTTCAGAGAAAAACATGAAACCTCATGCAGAAAACACCTAGTATGTGTATAGACTAGGTATATGAATATTAAACATATAGACAGTATTGTCTAAAATCACATTACTTTTAAAATAGCATTCGCATAATTAAATAGAAAAATGGGCTGATGATAAGGTATACAGACATTTATGATATTGAAGATTATTTTATATTTGGTGTATCAAGAAGAATATATAGGGCAGCCTTTCAGGAAGGAATCAGTTTCTTTCTTTAATCTAAGAAAACTGAATGAAGATGTGTGGGACTTTAAAAGCTTTTAAATGATCATGGACAGTTTATCAACTATTGTTGCTTTAAGAACCATTCCAAAACTTAGCGGCTTAAGACGACAGCAATTTTTTTTCCCTTCCAAGTCTATGTGTTGGTTGGGCCCATCTGCTAATTTGGGCTGAACTCAGCTGATTTTGGATGCATTTGTTCATAAAGTCTGTGGAGAGTTGTCTGGGCCTAATTGATCTAGTAAGGCCTTGATCTGGATCAATCCAAACTCCTCTATGTATCTCTTACTTTTTCTCCAGCATGTTCTGACAGTAGCGGCAGAGGTCCAAGGTAGGACAGAAACACAAAAGCACTTTTTTAAGCCTCTATTTGTGCCAAGCTCATTACCAACATACTGGCCCAAACCAACCAAATGACCAAATTCAGACTTAGTGTCCTCCCACTATATGTGTCTGCTGGGGAAGGCATGGATGCGTCTAGTGGCTACCTCCAAACTCTCGCCTACTCCCCCTCCTCTTTCCTTTTGTGTGCAGATGTTTCAATATGTTTTCCATTCCACAGCCCAGGTATTTATTAGTGCTAATGGAGCTGTCCTACCATACCTTCAACCCAGAAACTGGGAACAGGCAGTTCCAGCTACTTCTCAGGGTCAGAACCCTCAGTGGCTGGACCCTTTCCCTCAGGTGTATAAATATCCCACCCTCAGGCAGCACATTTTGTCTCTTCTTTCATACTTGAACGAATGGAAGTCTCCATTTACCAACCTTCACCCAAGTAATTTGTCTTCGTTAGGATACTGGCCAAGATGGAATCTCTTTTCTAACTCTTTTGGACTTTTTGTGCTGGATAAGTGATAAAATAGTCATTTGCTAAAAGTCTCTGCTGTGTCTGAGCATTATTTCCCATCATACACCATCCAGTAATTTGCTCCACAGTGCCCTTTGGATAGTGGGAAGTGTGAAAAGTCAGAGCCATTTAGTGTAACCAATTCACCACAGACAGATTGCTAGATAGGCTGTAAAAAAAGAGATTTATTACACTGGAGAATGGTCAAAGGTGATAGTGGGACTAATGAAAATTTTGATTATGTCTCTAAGATAAACAAGTTAATTAACATTTTGTATCAGTTGCAGTAGAAAGTGAGATATTCTTGGATATGCTATGGATATAAAGTATTAAAGAACTGACATCTTAAAATTGATATGGTGCATGGAAAATCCATTTTAGGCCATAAGTTGGCATAGTGAAAGTAATCAAAAATATGTTTCTACCTTGGTAAATAAGTTAGATTGGAAAGAGGGTCACCGCTGTGGTAGGAAGATGAATGCCATGTGTATTAGTTAGGGTTCTCTAGAAAAACAGAATCAACAGGGAACACTTGCAAATATAAAATTTATAAAAGTGTCTCATGTGATCATGGGAATGCAGAGTCTGAAATCCACAGGGCAGCCTGTGAAGCCGACAATTCCGATGGAGTGTCTGGACAAACTCCACAGGAGAGGTTTGCCAGCCGAAGCAGGAAGAGAGCCTGTCTCTTCTGAATCCTGGTTAAAAGACTTCCAGTGATTAAATTAAGCATCACTCATTGCAGAAGACACTCCCCTTTGGCTGATTACAAATAGAATCAGCTGTGGATACAGCTGACATGATCATGATTTAATTCTATGAAATGTCCTCATTGCAACAAACAGGCCAGCACTTGCCCAACCAGACAAACAGGTGCCACCACCTGGCCAAGCTGACACACGAACCTGACCATGACACCTTGGCTGCATAGATAGAAAATGATACTTTCCTGCATAGGAAAATAAGCAAGTAATTATCTGAGTTTTACACACCCTTATTAGTTTCCTTTAAAGTATGCTGAAATGGATTTTTAAATTAATTGATTAATTGAGTATGTCTTTCAATCAAGTTTGAAAACCAAAGGCAGGATTTGCATGTAAGCAAAATTTATAATAGTTTTCTACCATTATATTATAGAAACTAATTCTAGGGAAATTTAATCTGCATTCCCTTTGACCATTTATTTTCTTCTACATGTTTGCTAGGTGTGTGATAATCCTCTGGGGAGTTGTCTAATTGGTCTAGGGATGTGTGGCCTCAGTGACTGCCTCTTCAGTGTTGGTCATCTCTGGCTCAGTTCAGACTCTTCTAGTCCAGTGGTGGAGAGAAAAGAGGAAAGAATTGAAACCACAATACTTCTATTTTCTACTGCTATAAGTATCATAATTAAATGGAAGGGTGAAAGTTTTAGGTCTTGAACTTCAGATCTGTGCAAGAATATGAACTTTCCCCCCACGAAATGATCCAAAGACAGGCTATGAACATGCTTTAAAGCATAACAGAAAAACCAGTGTTAACTTTTAAAATATTATTTAAAAAACTTCCAGGATATTTTATTTTTAAAGTTAAAATCTAGAAATGTACTAATTGTGCTGAAAATATGGATCTCTTGCCCTGTATGCTAATTATTGGACTGTTGACTCTGAAATATTTATAGTAGTCAGAACAATTTCTCTAGAGAAAATTATGTTATGCTATTATGCATCGTATGTACTTTTTAAAATCTCCACTTGTTCATATTGCAGGCTATCTTTGAGACATATTTAAATATTGTAGTAGAAAAAAGTAGAGGTAATTGTGGAATTCAAATTAGAAAAACTATATGCTCCATTGTTTGATAGAATAAGTATATAAATTTCATCTGAAATGTTGACACATTTCAAAATTCAAAAGAAATTGAAATATTATTTCTATGCCTTTAATATTACTCAATTTCTCCTTGTATTCTTTTGGTTATTAATATTTCATAATTAAAATTTTATCGTAGAGGTTTCTATTATTTCAAAGGAAGAAAAGACATCCTTGGACACTAAACTCTCTGTTGGCTTGTAGACAGATCGAAAAAATTAATTCTTCTTATTTATTACAATTGAATGCATAATTTCACTCTTTTAAATTTGCTTTTGATATGTTCAGAAAAATGACCCTTATGATCTATGAGAGGTATTGAAATGTCAGACAAAAGCTGACAACGTACCTGGGACTTTTTTTTAAATGTATCTCATTACTGGGTAACTAAAGAATACAATAAAGATAGAGTTTTGTTTCTAAAAAGTTTCAGATGTGATGTTCACCATTTTATAATGGTCATTTTATCTTTGAAAGTAGGCCAGGGAATATTGTTCATATAAACTATTGAATAGTTCAGGGAATAATGTGCCAGACTTAAATGACCACTTGGAAACAGAGTGCTATAAAAGTAATAAAAACATAATGTCTCATGTTTTGATATAGTATTATATCACCTCAATTAAATAATTGCCTGTCATAAACTGTTCTGAAATTGAAATTCAACAAAATTAGTATAAACCATCATGGCACAAACATTTTTATAGTTCATTTGAACCAATATATTATGTCATTAAATACTTTATATTTAAATGGCTTATTAAAAAGCTAAGTATGTAAATACGTCATAATACCTAAATAAGTTACCTTGCCTTTTAAAGCTTTATAGATATCAATATATATTGAGTAAAAACAAGGTGAGAAAAGAGAAGCAGTGTTTTTCAATGCAGAATATTTTCCTGAAATTTTTGAAATCTGAAAAGTACAGAATTATACAATTTAGAATAATTAAAAGCCTAAAAATTAAATATTTACCTATTTAAACCTAGAATTTTCTTCCCTGAGAAAAATTTATACAGACATATTTGAGAAATGTTTGTTAATGTTGCCAAATAAATAAATTTCTGTAAATTGAAGATAAATAATAGGTGGAAATAGCAGACATAAAGGCAAAGATACCTCACTTCATAAAATAGCCATTTTGATGTGAGTAGGAAAAATAATTCAGCAACATATTCAACTTAATGTTGACTTTTTATTTCAAATCTATTGAATTATTACTGTAATGATTTAAAGGTTTGTTGAAAATAATCAACAAGATCTCTTCTGCTTCAAGGTTCTTTTGTAAATCGAGGCCATCCTCGTAGAAGGATCTCTTTATTCCCATAGCACAGAACAATGTTTCTCAAACATTAGCCTATGCCAGAATCGTGGAGAGGGCTTGTAAGACGAGGTGGCCCACAACTACACTGTGGGAACCACTGGAATAGAACAATTGTGGTGTTCATAATCATTACCGAAAGTGTTTTTAAAATATAGATTCCTGGACCTCAACCCTAAATATTCGGATTCAGTGTGTCGAGGTCCCAAATATTTTACCTCATTCTTATGTAAGTAGTCCTGGCCTACACACTGAGAAACACAATTGCATTGATTAAAAGAAAATGATCATTGCATCACTTATCCTTAAGATGTAGAACAAAGAGATGCTGAACTAAGTCAACAAATTTTGGAAGTCATGAACCTCACTTTGGGTTGTTATTTCTGCAGGCCTTAAGGTATCTTATGGATTTGTAGGAAGATGTCACACGCACCTATTGCAGATTTAATTAGACTCATGTCCAGGCACTTAAAGAAGTGAGGTAACTTCACAGATCACGAGCAAATCTATCTATATTGGAAGGCCTTTCCCCTGGATCCTTGGTCTTTCTGAACAGATAGGGGAAACAGATTTGAAAATACAGCAAAACATTTTTTTTAATATATAGGAATTACTTAACTGTCATTCTATAAGAATTTAACTAATAATTGTGTACTTCTACAAAAAATGCTTACATATTTCAGAGTCTCATTTTTCTTTTTAAATTTGTTTGTATTCTAAAGTATAATCCTTCCAGTTTTAGCTTTGATATACAAAAAGCTTGGAAGTTATTACTTCCATCCTTGCCATAAGAAAAAAGCTGAACAAACTGAAAATCAACAACTTTTCTTAGACTCTTTAGAGAACTGAGTTTGCAGGGTAAACTACCCCTCCAAAATCTGGAACCTTAAACTAGTAAGAACATTTAGGTAGTAATTTTGACAAATTCTTGTCACCGAGTGTGGAGTAGCTCAAGGGTGAGAAACCTAGGTGCTGCAGTCTTTGGGTGGCCCCCACTTTTTTGTGGGTTTTACTTCCAGGGATCCAGATATCTTTTCACATAAAAGAGTCAAGAAAGATGCCTTTTTGACTCTTGCAGGGGGAGGGGATAAGTAACCATTATGAAATACACTCAGAGAATTTTTCATAACAAAATCCAACTATCCAGAGAAGTTACGTTACTAGAGTCTTTTCCCACCTTAGGGAAGGGCATTTCCTACACTGCAGCCCCTGCAGCCTTCCTGTGTCTTGTGAGGGGGGCAGACAGGGAATTGAGGAACACTTGTGAACATCACAGTTCAGGAGCACAGGCCCACTAAAAGAGTGAGTTTTAATCATAAGATGATAGAATGCTTGCCGTCCTCCACATCTTACCACCATATTAACGAGGCTCCAGTATAACAGTAGATTACAACTGAAAGAATTAAAACAGTTGGACTTTTTTGAAGGAGTTCTTAAGAAAGTCTTATGACAGCAGGGAAGATAAAAACAAGGATACTAGACTAATTTGAAGCCTCTGGCACCTATAACTACAGCAAACATTAAACGCTGCCCAACTACAAAACAGATTAACATGCAACCTGACAATATAGACCTGCTTACCTCAATTCTTATTTTCTAATACATTGTCTAGCTTTCAACAAAAAATCACAAGGTATACTAAAAGGCAAGAAAAAACAGTCTGACAAGACAAGTAAATGTCAGAGCCAGACTGAGATACAACATAAATTTTGGCTTTATTAGACGGGAAATTTAAATTTAAAATAGCATAGTTCATATTTTAAGGGCTCTAATGGTAAAAGTAGATGACATAAAACATAAAAGAATGGATAGGTAATATAAACAAAGATATGGGAATTCTAAAACAAGAACGATAATGAAATCCTAGACATAAAAAAAAAATGCAGTAGCAGAGGTGAAGAATGTTTTTGATAAGTTCTTCAGTACACTGTACATGGCCAAGAAAGAATTAGTATGAACTCGAAAATAGGTCAATAGAAACTTCCCAACTGAAATGCAAAGAGAAAAAAAAGAATAAAAACAATAGAATAGAGTATCTAAGAACCATGAGAGAATTTTGAAAGGTGTAATATCTGCCTAACTGGAATACCAGAAGAATAATGCAAAAACAGAGCAGAAGAAACAATTGAAATAATAATGGGTGAGAACTTTCCACAATTAATTACAACAGAGAAAGCGTAAATCCAGGAAGCTCGGAGAACACCAAGCAGAATAAATACAAAAGAAATTTACAGTTAGATATATCATATTCAAACTGAAGAAAATCAAAGACAAAGAGAAAATCTTAAAAGCAGCCAGAGGGAAAAATCAATTTATATAGTCAAGTAATCAGGAAAATAATTACAGCAAACTTATCAACAGAAACCATGTGAGCAAAAAGAGAATGGAGTGAGGTATTTAAAGACTTGAGGGAAAAAATCCAAACAAACCAAAAACACCAACATAAAAAGAACTCTATATCCAGTGAAATTAGCCTTCAAAAATGAAGAGGAAATAAGGACTTTATCAGTCAAATGAAAATTTAGGAAATTCATTACTGTAAATCTACTCTGCAAGAAATTTTAATACTTCTTCAAAGAAAGAGTAACTTATATGGGTCAGAAACTCAAATCTACATAAAGAAAGGAAGAACACTGATGAAGAAACAAATAAAGACAAAATAAATCCTTTATTTTCTTTTAATTTGTAATTGTTCTCAAAGGTAACTATTTAAAATGTTATAGTAACAGCATATTTGGTGATTTACCTCTGAATAAGTGAAACAAATGACAACAATGTCACGAAGGACAGGAAGAATTGGGAATACTGTATTGTATGGTATGTGCACTACATGTGAAGAGATATATTTGAAGATGTATTTAGATTAGTTAAAAATGAATATTTCAAACCATAGAGCAACTGTTAATACTGTTTTAAAAAGAAGTGAAATTGATATAATATCATCCAGAATAGCCTATGTGTTCTTACCCATTCTTTTCAACAGATCCAGCCACCATCATAAGCTGGTATAATTCAATCCTGATATATTTAAAACTTGCTTAGGACTCTTGAACTAATTTTAGCACCAGCAAAGATATCTGGGGGAAAAGCAGTAATTCTTTTCTTTAACGCAATTTTATTGATATATATTCACATGCCATATAATCATCCAAAGTGAATTATGGTTCACAGTCATCATATAGCTGTGTACTCATCATCACAATAGATTTTTGAGCATTTTCATTACTCCCAAAAAATAAAAAATAAGAATAAAATTAAAAAATAAAAGTAAAAAAGAACACCCAAAAATCCTATACCCTCCATCCCCCCAATTATTTATTCACTTTTTTGTTTTTATGTTCTTAGTCATCTGTCCATACACTAGATAAAGGGAGTATCAGTCACAAGGTTTTCACAATCACATGGTCACACCTTAAAAATATATAGTTATACAGTCACTTTCAAGAATCAAGGCTATGGGATTATAGTTCAGCAATATGAGTTAGGAAAGTGGTAATTCTGCTCAATACTTCTGAATGATAGCAATGCTGGAGTGTTCTCACATCTCCAGTGGACTCAGTTCCTGGAAGTTTACTTAACATTCCTGATTGTGGGCAATCTGATCTTGAGTTTGGTCCAAGTTTAACTATCTCAAACCATTTTCTGCAAAAGTCTGAAAGAATATAGTTCAACAAATGTTATAAATGATACATAACAATCATTGTGACACTTTGGATCAGAATTTCCCAATCCCTTACCCCATCTTTTAATGTAATTATATAACCACATCCTTTTACATGAGATTCTGCAATGCCTTTGCCCAGGCAGCGTATTCTCCCTGGCTTTATTGGCTATGTGGTATGCCTGTTTTTGCAGTTTTCTTGGCCAATGGGAAGTATGGGAAGAAGCAACAGTGTGTTGGCTTTTAGTTAAGATGTTGAGGCATTTCTTGTTTCTACTCATGCTCTTCACCCCTGTGGTTTCCATGAAGACTACATGATCCAGACAGCTGCCATCCCATCAATCTGGTCTTATAATGAATAACATATGGAGTAGACTGAACTCATCCAAAGTCTGGAGCCCAGTCTGTCCCAGCTGGAGCTAATCTAAATCATTGGCTTTTCAGATTACCTGAAATAGTCATACCCATGAAAATAGCTGTTGGTGGGTGCTTCTGAGATGTTTAAGCTGTTTTTTGTTTTGTTTAGTTTTTTACATAGGAAGAACTATTTAATATACATTTTTATGTTCTTGTCTCTGTGGTGCTAAGGCAATATAGATTTTATTATGATTGTCTTAGACTATGTCCATTAACTTCATGAAAACAATTACTGAAGTCAATAAAACTAGTTGTTCACTCATCTAGTTAGCTGACAACATTTTGTTCAGTCAAAATGAGAGCTGGCCTTGAATTTATATCTGGGAATTATAATTTATACTCTTTCCGCACTAAGCTGTTGATTAAAAGTTGACATGTTTATTTGGATAATTTAATATTTTTAAATATGCAGAATATTACATCATTGAGAGATTTTATTTCTCCTTTCTACTGCCTTCCCTTTTTTCCTAAGAGCTCTTGTTCCTTATGCTTTGCTATCTAGAAACACTTTCTCTTTTCTCTTTAAATTTTAATTTAAAATTCCTTATTCTCTATTCTTTGATATCTTCTTTAATTTATATCATTTTGTATGGTTTTAGTGTATTTTATATGATTTAGTGCACTTTTGTTTCCAATGATGATTATTTCATTTTATGCATAGCTCTCTGTGAATTCCAGGAGTAATTTCTTCTTTAGGTTTTTCTCAGTTCCTAGTGCTCAGTGTGTATTTAGCGAATGTTGATTGAATGAATGATGATCTAACCAAGAAGCCATCACCCAGTCAAAGCTCATTTTCCTCAAAATTGTTTGTGGCTGAAAGCAGGAGTCAACAGCAGAAGCCATCTGCTAAGGTTCACATGTGATTCAGTGGGTCTCGAAGTTCATCTGAATCTACCCTAGAGCTTTCAGAATGATACTTTCTCAATAGCCGATACTCAGTTCTGGCAGTGTTGACAGGCTGTGTCGGTGGCCATTAATTCCTTTTCTCTGGGGCCAAACTCTAAATTGTCGAATCCTAATTTGAACATTTTTACTTGGAGAATATTATTTGTCCACAAAACTCCAACGCTATCATTTCTTCTCATTTCCTTACAAATAACCTTCATTCTTAACCAGTGCTTATAGTTTCTAATAAGCATAGGAATTTTCTCTTTTAAGAATCCTCTTGAATTCAATGACTCATCACACTTACTAAATCAGGTGCTTGTACTAAAACTATATAGGTCAGAAGACATTTACTCATAAAGGTGCCAATAAAGGTAAGCCATTATAAAAATAAATCTGTAAAAAAACTCATATCCAGCACCTCTCATATATACTCAAAATATAAAATATAATAATGAAGATATACATTTTTTTGGGGGGAAGCATATGGTCTGGGAATTGAACCCAGGTCTCCTGCATGGAAGGCAAGCATTCTATCACTGAACCACCCGTACACCCAAGATATACATTTATACAACATATTTACATTAAAGTAATTGCAGTGCTTTATGTTAATACAGCATTTTAAAGAAGAATTTATAATCACAAAACCAGAAATAATATTGCTCAGGCAGATTGTTGAAGCATTATCCTGTTTTATTTTTAGTAATTTTAGATGAAAATGAAAAACGATTTCTTTAGGCTTTACTGTCTATGGTAAATAGTCCTTTTAATCATCACAAGTTGATTAAATGTTTAGGACTTAACCTTCTGAGGAATCAGAGTGAACCAAAAGTTCTCTGGAATATTCATTGAATGACTCCTGAGGAGAGCCTGAGGAGCTTAAATGCCAGCTGATCTTATGAAATATCAGACTTGAAAGTTGGACTTGCACACCTGCCATGTAGCATTAGCAGGAGCAACCAAATCAGCAACCCAGGGTAATGTAAAAACAGAAGCTTATCCCAACTCTATTCCATTTGAAATAGTATTGCATTACATCTCTCCTTGATGCTTTGGGGGTTTTATTCATATTTATAAATTACAGCTCCTGCAAGCTGAATGAGTCAGATTTTTCTCCATCAGTATCTTCATTCTTTCCTTTTCATAATTGAATCAAAGGCAAGTGGGCGATTCTTTTCATTTTTATGTTTAGTCCTTAGGCTTTTAAGTTGTTATAGACTATGTAAGGGTACAAAGAACAAACACAGGGAAAGAATTATAGTAAAAAGATTAAAATACCAGAAATGGAATTTACTTATACATTAATTTGTTTATCTGTTCACTAAGTGCTTTTGAGTGTTTAATACATACAGAAATGTTCTAGGTACCAAAGAGATGGCAATAAAAAATACACAGATAAAAATTAGAGGGAGCGAGAGAGAGACGACAGTGAGGCACAAGGAAAACAAAGATAAGGAGTAATAGTAAAAAATATCATTTTGTCATTCTATTTCTGTTCAGTAACTCAGTTTTTTCTTCTTTTACTTTTTATCAGTTCCACATATCTTTATAACTGTTTTTTTTAATCTTAAAAAAGCATATATTCCCAGAAAATAACATTGTGCAGAAAGACTACCTTGTATTTTTGGTGACTGAGCTCAAAAGGCAAGTGCTGTTTTGAAATTAATTCAGGTCTTGAAGTGATCCATTTAAGCATATTTAATATTTAAATTAAGACCCATTTCATCATTCAATTAACTGAATCAAACATTGAGAAAGAATTCAATGTGGGTTACTTTTCTGCCACATAATAGAAACTATTAGGAAATAACTTAGTTAATGGTTTTGGTATATTTTGTGCGGTATCATACATGGAAGTATTCATACTCTATCACAAATAAGTACCTGCTAAAGAAAAAATTTACTGAATCCCGGAACTTTGAAGTACAGACACTGGGAAAAATAGTCATATAATTTATTCTAATTTAAGAACTCCAAAGCCTCTGATCAACACAGTGGGGCATGCTGATTTTAATCCTATTCCAAAATTTAGTCATTATTTGATAAATCCTCAGCTATCATGATATTATAAAGGACTTCCTAAAGTTTCTCAAGAGATAAATTAATATTATAAAACTCTAAAGTAAAAAGTTTTATTCATCAGTTCTAACAAATGTACCACACCAATGTAAGGTGTTAATAATAGGGTGGTAAATGGGAATCTTGCATTTCATACCTTATTGTTCTATAAACCCACAACTGCTCTAATAAAAAAAAAATCTGGATTTGAAGAAATGCTACATTTTCTTTTAAAAAGCATTCCTTTTTAGTTTGTGGTAGACCTTAAGGTGGGGAGACCCTAAGGTAACTTTCAATAATTCTCACCATCTAGCTTCTAGGTCTTTATACAATCAGCTTCTGTTCTTTTATACAATTCCCTTGAGTTGAGGCAGGGCCTGTGATTTGCTTCTGACCATTAAAATATGGCAAAAGTGTGTTGGGATGTTTCCTCTTCGATTAGGTTCTTTTAGATGGCAAAAGTGATGGGATGTCACTACCGTGAGTTGGCACATTAATTAAGATTCCATCAGTAGCTGGAAGGGAGAGAGTCTCTTGCTGGCCTTGAAGAAGCAAGCTGCTGTGATGTGAACTGCCTGTGGAGAGGGCCACATGGGGAGGAACTGCTGGGGCATTTAGAATCTGAGGGCGTCAGTCATATAGCCTCAAGGAAATAAATTTCACCAACAACCTCATGAGCTTGGAAAAAGACTCCAGGAACACACTCCAGCAGACACTTGAGTGCAGCTTTATGAGACCCTGAGTGGAGGGTGCTCAGATTCCTGACCCACAGGAACTGTGACATGAAAAATGTGTATTGTTTTAATTTAACACAGCAATAGAAAACTA